>SJYX01003829.1:0-85277 GCA_006410675.1 Oreotragus oreotragus
TCCGCCCTCCTGCCCGCCCCGCCGGACCGCCGCGCCGCGGACACACGCCCGGCAGGGAGGCGGCGACGGCGGCGGCGGCCCCTGCGCATTTGCTTCTCTCATTTGGGGACCGGGAGGCGGCGGCGGCTGTGGCTGTGGGTTTTGACGAGGGGAAGGGGTTCGGGGGTGGGGGGAGCCGAGCGGGAGGGGGCCGTCCTCGAGAGGACGACGAGAAGGAAGCACCATGACGTCCATCCATTTCGTGGTTCACCCGCTGCCGGGCACCGAGGACCAGCTCAATGACAGGTAATAGGGCCGGCGGGCGGGCCGGGCGGCGGGCGGCGGGGGGAGGGGCGTCTCCCCGCCCTCCCCTCCCCCATGGGGCCGCGCCGGACTGGCGGCCGGTGGGGAGGGCGGGGGTCCTCACTGCCCCCCGGCTAAGGCCCCTTCCGGGGCAAACTTCTGGTCCCAAGGGCCAGGGCCGCGGGGTCGGGGGGCTGTGGGGGGAAGCGAGCTGTGGACGGGGAAGCGCACTGGCACCCTCTAACGCTCCCCGGTCCCCCCGCCTCCACGGAGGAGCCGCGTTGAACTCGGTGGGGGCGGCGGGTGGGTATCCAGCTCCCGGTGCGGGGAGCTTCATCACCGCCCGGGCCAGGCCCGAGGAATCCATATTAGTCAAAGTTGAATTGAGACAGACAATGCGGATGGGGGATGGTGGAGGTTGAAAAAAAAAAAAAAAGAGGGAAGCGGAGAAGCCGGGCGAGGGGCCCCGGGGTAGGCTGGGTTCGCCCGGGCCCCCGGGAGCTGTGTCCGGTGGGGTGGTTGGACCGGCGGGGGCCTGGAGCTCCCGGGGGGAGGGGAGGCGGGGCGGGGTGGGGTCAGGGGACCCGGGTGGGAGAAGCTGATTCCCTGCAGATCGCGGCTGGGGTAGCGGGAGGGAGGAAGCGCCATGATTATTGTTATTATTATTAAATTTGAGCCCCTGCAGTGAGGTTTGCCGTCCGGGGAGGGGATGAATTTAGGCGAGGGTTGGGGGCGGGGAGGGAAGTGGATTGGGTTCCCTTTGCTCTGTTTTCTCTGGAAACGGTGCTGGCAGCTCCTGCTTACCAGTCCCTGTGGTGCGAGCTTTTTTGTTTCCTTTTTTTATTCTAATGATAGTGTTTTCCTGAGTAGTAATTTGACAGCTGAAAACCGTGCGTAGAGTCAAAGGAAAACTCTTACGTTTGCAGTTCGCAGTGCTGCTTTTCTTAACACGCTGTAAATTTCTGGGATGGGTTTTGCTATGGGCGGAGGAGGGATTATGATTTCTTTTTTTTTTTTTTATGGTCTTTCATAAGGAGGCTGTTTTGACTCCGGATTCCTCCCCTTCCCTCCTCCACCGTTCCCTGCCAGTTTAGGATATTGAATTGCAAGGCCGCATGCTCTCAGGGAACTGAGATAAAGCAGGAAAAGTTCCTTCACTGTTGCAAAACAGAGATTCCGAAGAGGATGAGGGAAACCTCCATTAGGCAAGGCTGAGAATCTCGGACTCAGATCGAATGATGGGCTAAATGTTTTACAGGGTCAGAAAGTGGGGCATTTTAAGTTTCTATCCCAACACTTTCTCTGCTCTCTATTCCTCATAAATATAGAATGCCGTCAGGGCCAACGTTTAGAAGTTAGATATGATTTTTGCTAAGTGACCGGGTGACATAAATTGCATGAAGCCTTGTTTGTCATGCACTTCCCCGAGGGAGGAAGAGGCCTAACTTGCTGCTGAGATACCGGCCTCTGTCTCGGGGTATCTAACTGCCTCAGGTGGGGCGGACAGCCTTTCAATCCGGGAAGCTGGAGGCTTGGTTTCTGGCATTGGGTTCGGATTTGTCTAATCTTTGCTGTTGTAGCCATGTTGTATTTCACATGTTTGTAAAACTTTTGGAATACTTTATCAAAATACTAATCATTTGGAGTGGTCACATAGTTCTTTTAAGTACGAAAATAAGTTTTAAGTCATTCATTTTATAATGCAGTCTTACTCCGATTTTATTTCATTACAAATCTTTTGTTAAGACTTTTACATAAGGTTTTTTTTTTTTTTTTGGGAGGGGGGTAAATTTTAGAACCAGGCTAGTAGTGAGGATAGCTGTACTGTCTGTCATTCATAGAATCCAGTTGGCCATGCTTGTAGGGCAGCTTGTTACATTGCACCAGGAGAGACATACGGTGCATTTCTTATACTAGTCCTAACTTTATATACCAGGAATCCTAACTTACTCAATTGATCATGCATGCCAAAACCTATTTTGCGGTTTTGTTAGGCACTTTGAATAATTTCTGAGCATTCCTTTTTCAGCTAGTCTAGAAATTTACATGTATCCTTTTTAAAGCTATCTTTTCTTTTTTCATTCTCGGTGTAAACAAATAATCAGCTTTGACTCCTGTACTCTCAATATACAATATTGAGACTATTTGGATCATCTTCAGTTTACATGAGAAATAAAGACAGGTGGTTTCGAAAATGAGACCATACAATATGTGCATCACTAATTTATGTAGATATTAAAAAATAGCTGTAGATAAAATTTTAGGAACTTGTAGTTGTATCTCGTAGCAGTAGAATGTCTGGTCTGTTTTATGAAAGCAGCATTTGAAATAGTCATGCTTTCCAGTTTTGAAGTAGTTGACTTGTGGAGCTGTTCTGTGTCTCCCCTTCAGAAGAAGATCCTGTTGCACACCTAGTTGCAAAATACTAGATCAACCCTTTGCTGCATTGTTTAAGGGAAATCTTTTCCCACACGAGACTCTCTTTCTGGAACCTTTTAACTTAACTAGAATGAGCCCAGAAAACTTCTGCCTTTAGATAAAAATCTAATGAAATGATAATCGATAGTTTTGGTGAAAAAAAAAATAAATACATAGACTTTAGTATTTACCTGAAAAGCAGTAAGATTGGACTGGCAGCATGGTATTGAAAATAAATTGCTTAGTCAAATAAAATGCCTCAAAACACCAATATTGTGCTGTACAAATAAAGTTTTCTATTTAAAATGGCTGCATCCTATTAAAAGTCATATATTTTGTTTAGTGTAGAAATGTGATGTCAGCATTTAAAATGTACTCAGTATTAAAATAAATCTGATTTTTTTCCCTCTGTGTTTTTTCTTTTTTAGCAGGAGGAATAAAAGAAGCAGGCAAAACAAAACAAATGGTAAACAGAAGGCAGAATGATACTAACAGGGTGATGTGGAGGCAAAAAAGCTAAAGCTGAAAATTGTTGTTTAGTCTCTAAAGTCAAGTCTGACTCTTTGCCACTCCATGGACTGTAGCTCACCAGTCTCTCTCATCTATGGATTTCCCAGGCAGGAAGACTGGAATGCGTTTCCTCTGTGTTTTTATGCTTGTTATTTTTGTGATGGGCTTCCCAGCAGTAAAGAATCCTACCAATGAAGGAAACATGAATTCGATCCCTGGATTGGGAAGATCCTCTGGAGAAGGAAATGGCAACCCACTCCAGTATTCTTGCTTAGGAAATCCCATGGACAGAGGAGCCTGATGGGCTGCAGTCCATGGGGTTGCAAAAGAGTTGGACGTGATTAAGCACGCACTCATGCATTTCTGTGACAGTCTTGGTATATTGGGTTAAAATCTTTAATTATTGGCCCTGGGAGACCAAATAATGCAGTAGTTGAATACAGGTGGGGATGGCTAGGCGTTCCTAGAGCCTAGGATATTGTTTGTGGACTTACAGAGTGATTACAAGGTCCCTGGTGCAGAGAGCTGGTCCCTCAGCAAATATTCTTCGTATGGAATTGAAACTGCTCAGTGCTCAGATACTTGTGTGACATTTTGATTTTCTTTCTAGCAAATTCCTTGAGTTAGTCCTATGTTCCTGCTTAAAACATCTCAAGAAATATCAGTAGTAAAAACCATACCAAGAACATGGTACTGCATTTTGAGATTGAGAGGAGAGCTGGAAGTGCAGCTCAGCAAATCCTGGGAAGTGCCAAAGAAGCCAGTAGACCATTCTTTTCACAGATGCGCTGGAAAACCAGGCCTGAGTTTACCGAATTTATCCAGGGTACGGACAGATGAGGGCCACATGATGGGTCTTCTAATTTTTGAAGTCCAGGTCTCTTCACTGTCCCACATGGCCTGTATTCTAGGAAATCTCTGCTTTCTGAGGTGTCCCAGCCTTTGTGCAGCCACCTGTCTTAAGAGTTTTGATTCCTCCTCAACTCCTCCCTCCTGCACTTCAGATAGACTTAGGCCTTTTGTCAGAGCCGGAACCTCTTAATGCTTTCCTAGTACTAGGTTAGGAGAGGCCTTTTAAGGGGATATGTGTCCCTGAGACTAGTTCCTGTCTTGAATTACTCTTTGGGATGCAGGTTGGCTACATTGCAATGCAGTTCACGTTGTTGGTCTGGATGTGGAATTTTCCTGTGAGCTTTGCTCTTAGGCATTATAATGTGATGTGTGACCAGAAACAATCTGGGTTGAGACTGTTATATCGAAAAGGTTTTTCTCCAAGGAGCTCCCCCTTTAGAAGCTATAAGGCTATGGAGTTAAGGAGTGTCGATAGGAGTTTAAAATTAGGAATCCCTAAATCTGGCTTGTCTCAGCCCTGCTAGTTATTGACTGTGTTGTGGCAGGCGAGTCATTTAAGCACTTAGAGTCTCACTCCCTGTCGCTCCTCCCCACCCCCACAGACTCAGTTTCTAAATCAGGTATAGTAGTACCCTGGTTGGTGAAGAATAGTTGAGATAGCAGGTGGGAAAGCACAGTATTATAGGTTCTGTGGAAAATATTATAAAGAGATAGTTACTTTTTACTGCTTTTACATTTTGTCTGGTTTCCAAATAGAAAAACAGGCACTAGAGGCATTGCACTAGAATATCCTTAGCATTGAGTGCAGAATTCAGACTGTTAGTCTTAGACCAGTGGTTCTCAATTGGGTGTAGTTTTTGCCCCGCTGGATGTTTGCCGTGTTTGGAGACATTTTTTGGTTGTCCCAGTTGGGGCATTGTTACTGGCCTCTGGTTGGGTAGACATCAGAGGTGGTGCTCACCACCCTGCGATGCACAGGACAGCCCCACAGTAAAGTATGAACCTATCCAAGATGTTAGTTGTGGTGAGGTTCAGAAACTCTATCATAGATCATCTTGAATATATACAGATGTAAAACTAAAGGGAAATTTATGAAAAATTCAAGCAATATAAGTTAGTCTGAAGACATGACTTACTTAAATTGAAATTAGTTGAAAAGAAATAAAATTAACAAGTCAGTTCCATAGTAACAGTAACCACATTTCAAGTGCTCTGTACTCACATGTAGCTAGTGGCATGGTATTGGACAGTGCAGATACAGAACAGTGCCATGATGACTGCAAATTCTGTTGGGCAGCGTTGACACAGAAAGAGCTTTTTTCACAATACCTGGCATTTAGTAAGTGCATCTTATTTTTATTAGGAACTGTTGGGTTTTAAAGACTCAGGCATATCCTCATCCCTTCAGTAGGATCCAGAAAAGAGGCCTGGGATTATGTGGAGCTGAACAAAGATTGTGGTGGGTAGAGGTTATAATAGTTGAAAGCTGCCTAAAAGTTTCACTGTGCTACACCAAAAAAACACAGTATTAGGGTGGAACAGAGCATCACGTCACCAAACCAGTGGGAAATCTGACTATTTGATTATTGAGATAGTTACCTAGAAACGAGAATAGTAGAATGACTTTACTGAGAAAGTCCAGGCAAGCCTCAAAAATGATTAAGTTGTTTAAGGAAAGTAAGATTAAAGACAGGGTATGGAACAAAAAATTGAAAATGAAAACAAACAAGGGAAGATTAGTTTTATAAATAAAAAAATCAGTGACTAAATTGTAGGTCTAGGAGTAAACAGATACTTGGGAAGGCAATTACATAGTACACAGGAGTACAACTAGGAGTAATGGGATGAACTTTAGAAAAGGTGAGGATTTTTCCTTAACAATTAACATTATTTAGGAAATAGTCTTTAAGAGAAAGTTTAGTCACCGAGGACTGTGTCAAATTACACGTAAGTAGATCTTGCAGAGTGTATTGAGGGGAATAATTTTATGTTATAGGAGAGTATTTATGTCCTTGTGCCCCATTTTCATCATACATACACTAGGCCCTTGGAATCCACGGGTTTCATATCCACAGATACCAAGTACTAACTATTTGTACTAGTTATTTTATAAAGGGACTTAAGCAACCAAGGGTTTTAGTACCCACCAGGGCTCTTGGAACCGGTACCCCTTGGAGACACAGGGCCAACTGTATTTCTAGTTAAGAAAACTAATTATAGTCTTGTGTTTCTGTCATTTTGACACCTTGGAATTCTGAGCAAATGACAACAGCCTGCCTCCTGACTCACTGTAATTTTGAAATGTTGATTTGTTTTTATAATTGATTTTTAAGTTTTATTCTGAAAATTATTTTAAAGCTTTTTATTATGGAAACTTTAAAACATATACAAAAGTAAAGAGGATAGTATAGTGAGCACCCAATTTCAACAACCTGGTTTAAAGTGTCTTCCCTCTTTATTCCTTTCCCTCAGATCATTTATTTGATATACGTTCATTATATATCTCAAAGTTGAAAGCTTTAAAAAAATTATCTTAATCTCAGAGTTCAGTCTGTTTAGATTTTTCCTGTTGTTACATGAAAGCTTATTTTTGATGACTGACCATTTTGCGATTTTATATAATAAAACCAATTAAATTTTAACATGTTATAAAATTTGACATTCTTAAGAGAAATTTGTTGGGTAATAGCCTTAGATGGATAGGCAACATTACATTGGAAATATTCCTGACAGACGTTGTCACGTCTTTAACCTTTAGTGTGATAACATTTGATCAGCAAGTTGCTTGTAATAATGATGGAAAGACAGAGTTCTTGAAAGTGGGGCACATTGAGGCATAAGTCATGTGAAAAGTTTACAGCATTCTTCTAACTTAATATAGAGGTAAGACTTCCCTGGTGGCTCAGATGGTAAAGCATCTGCCGGTGATGTGGGAGACCCAGATTCTATCCTTGGGTCAGAAGAGTCCCCTGGAAAAAGGCATAGCAACCCATTCCAGTATTCTTGCCTGGAGAACGCCATGGGCAGAGGAGCCTGGTGGGCTACAGTCCATGAGGTTACAGAGTTGGACACAACTCAGCGACTAACACTTTCGTAGAAGTAAAATTAGTGGTAAATTGAATTTGGCTATTAGAAATTATTCTCTAATGAGATCATATTTTATATTCTTGATAAGATCACTATAGTAATAAATCCCTTCAAAATGAGAAATATGATAAATTCTTAGGTAACTGTGGTTTCTGATATCCTCATTTTTGTCAGGATATTGAATAAAGTTACAAATTAATGTTACTTCACATGTAAATAAAAATATAAGCTTAAACAGCAAAGTAATGTTATTTGTTCAGTTTCCAGTGGTATCATTCACCTTAATAAAATGTTTCAACTTTCTCTATTCTTATTTAGTTTGTAACTCAGCTTTATTGAAGTTTAACTTACATACAGTAAAATTCACCCGTTTTTAGTGTACAGTTTGAGTTTTGACAAATGTGTATAGTTGTGTAACCATGATTACAATCAAGATACAGAATATTTTCATGATCCCAAAAGTTCCCTGGTGCCCTTTTGCTTTCTGAGCCCCTTCTTCCCCCCACGCTCCTGAGAACAGCTATTCTTTCTCTTACTGTAATTTTGCCTTTTTTAGAATTAAATGGAAAAGGGACCATGTGTCTGGTTACTTTTCCTTAGCACGTGTAACAGTTTTTTTCTTTTGTTAATTGTGGTGGTTGTTGTTTAGTCACCAAGTCGTGTCTGACTGGGACCCCATGGACTGCTCCACGCCAGGCTTCCCTGTCTTCATTATCTCCTGGAGATGGCTCAAACGCATATCCATTTGAGTCAGTAATGCCATCCAACCATCTCATCCTCTGTCATCCCCTTCTCCTCCTGCCTTTGGTCTTTCCTAGTATCAGGGTCTTTTCCAATGAGTTGACTCTTCGTGTCAGGTAGCCAAAGTATTGGAGCTTCAGNGAGATGGCTCAAACGCATATCCATTTGAGTCAGTAATGCCATCCAACCATCTCATCCTCTGTCATCCCCTTCTCCTCCTGCCTTTGGTCTTTCCTAGTATCAGGGTCTTTTCCAATGAGTTGACTCTTCGTGTCAGGTAGCCAAAGTATTGGAGCTTCAGTATCAGTCCTTCCAGTGAATATTCAGGACTGATTTCCTTTAGCATTGACTGGTTTGATCTTGCAGTCCAAGGGACTAAAGAGTCTTTTCCAGGACCACAGTTTGAAAGCATCAGTTCTTTGGTGCTCAGCCTTCTTTATGGTTCAGCTCTCACATTCATTACATGACTACTGGAAAAACCACAGCTTTGACTGTACAGACCTTTGTTGGCCAAGTGATGTCTCTGCTTTTCAATACACTATCTAGGTTTGCCGTAGCTTTCCTTCCAAGTAGCAAGTGTCTTTTAGTTTTATAGCTGCAGTCACTGTCCAAGTGATTTTGGAGCCCAAGAAAATAAAGTCTCACTGTTTCTATTTATTCCCCATCTATTTGCCGTGAAATGATGGGACTAGATGCCATGTTAATTGTGGTAGTAGTATTTCATTATTTGTCATCTGTTTTCTAGCTGATGTCAAATTGGAGCTGTTTTCAAGTTTTTGACTGTTAATAGTTTTTAAAAAATTCCTTACTATTAAAAAGCATTCTCACTACAATATTGTAAAATAATTAACCTCCAATTAAATAAATTTATATAAAAAATAAAAAGCATTCTTACACAAGATTCAGAAAACACAATCAGTTTATAAAGTCTAGTAAGGGTGCCATCACTGGTAGTATTTTGGTGACTTTCTGGTCTCTTTTTTCCTATACATGGGTTTTTCTTTTAAAATATAGTTGTGATCATGCTGCAAATAATTTTATGTATTTGAATTTTTTCTTGACTCCAAAATGTTACATTATTTTTCATAGGAAAAAGCTACTCAGACGTACATTTTTCTTGATAGATATCAAATTTTCATGTTTTTATATATATATATGTATATATATATACACACATACACATATAAAAGAGATTATGTAGTCTGGAATTTCATTAGTAATAGTGGTATTCTGGATCACCAGTTATAACGATTATGACAGTGTCCAGTCTAGGGAGCACTGTGAATTGAATGAAACAGATAGAATTTTATTTCCTTTTTCATCAGTTCAGGCCCCATTTTTTTTTAGTACAAAGGAAAAGTGTTGAGAAACTACCATTTCAAGAAACTGGCTCTGCCCCAGCATGAATATGGCATTCCAGAATTCATATGACAAGGTGGTGTAGCTCTTTATGACCTGCTCTAAGACTTTCTCAGAGGCCTGGTGGAGGTTCACCTGAGTGTTTTCCTGTGGAGAAACAGCCTGCTGCTGTGATGTGAAAAGTGGAAGATGATGGGTTTTTGTAAGCTTTTAGAAAAAGCCAAATTTGAGATCAGGAAGTTAACTTGATGAAGAATGTCAAAAGAGCAGAGATAATATGGTAGGGTTATTTTGATGTCTCAGTGATGAAAGTAGAGTTTTATATGAAAAGCTTTGAGGGGAGGAGTATATGAACTTGTGTAGTTCATTGTCTACATTCTTCTGTTGTGGGAGTGACTTTGCTTCCTGTCCAAAGGGAATTTGAACTAGTCCAGTTGTTGCTCTGTGTCATCATCTGCATATGGAAACTTTAAGGGAAGCACCAGACAGGTGATTTTTGTGTGTGTGCGTGCAAATCTAGTTTAAACATTCAGTCTCCTCGTATGCTTTTATTTTTAGTAGTTTTTAAACTTCACTTTAAACTTTTTCGTTTTTAAACTTCATCTTTGAGAAGTCCCTGGGTGTTTTCTTTAAGTAACTGCATTTTTCTGCTTATCAGGTGTAGTGATCATTATAGATCAAGAATATTGAGGGGGAGGGAGTCCTTGGATACTGTGGACAGTTGCTATGGTGGTTCTTTAGGAGACTGTAGGCACTACTTTTTCTTTGCTTCCTGCAGTTGCCAGCAGGGATGAATCCAAATTGCTGCCACGTGTTTCTACTGATTTTCTGTTAGGTTTCTGTCACTGCCGAGGGGACACAGAACCAGGAATGGCTCTCTTTTGTAGGGGAGGTTGGTGGCCCGTCGTCTGCAGGTCAGAGATGACATGGGGGCTGATTTTGTTGGCAGTTGCTCATCTTTCTGCCACTTCAGAGAGCAGAGAGATACTGAAAAAGAAATACGACACCTGATTCCAGATAAAGAGGACACCTGATTCCAGATAAAGAGTCAGTGTGTCGTTAGCACCCTCCCCATACCATCCGGAATGATTTTGGTTTCACAAAACTCTGGAATGGCAGGGATTCTAGGCCAGTTGGTCTTTTGCTTTTCTTCTCCCGTGTCTCTTGATTCCTCAGAAGTCTCTTTGGAAATGTAAAAAGCTTTCAGTTGACATGAAGATTCAGTCTTTTTCTTTTTTTTTGTAAATTCAAGGGCATTCTTGAGGGATGATAGCATTTATTTTTGAGGATGATATATTTAAAATCTTTTTTTTAATAGAAAGTTTTTCTGGCAATAGTGTTAAAGTTTTATAAGTAATATAACCTAACCAGATTGTAGTAAAAACATTTACTATGGTAGCCTTTTCTGATTAAGAGGTTTTTTGATTTAAAGCAGTGTTTCTCATAGTGTCTAAATGGACTGCCATCATCAGGAACAAAAAAGTGTGAAGATGCTGGTGTAAAAGGCTCTTAACCACATTTCTTTGTTTTAAAATTCATCAATGACAGCAAAACCAGTCAGTCCTAAAGGAAATCAACCCTGAATATTCATTGGAAGGACTGATGCTGAAGCTGAAACTCTTAATACTTCGGCCACCTGATGTGAAGAGAATACTCACTGGAAAAGATTGAAGGCAAAAGGAGAAGAGACTGACAGAAGATGAGATGATTAGATAGCNAACCAGTCAGTCCTAAAGGAAATCAACCCTGAATATTCATTGGAAGGACTGATGCTGAAGCTGAAACTCTTAATACTTCGGCCACCTGATGTGAAGAGAATACTCACTGGAAAAGATTGAAGGCAAAAGGAGAAGAGACTGACAGAAGATGAGATGATTAGATAGCATCATCGGCTCAATAGACATGAATTTGAACATACTTTAGGAGGTAGTGGAGGAGAAGGATGCCTAGTGTGCTGCAGTCCATGGGGTCGCAGAGTCTGACACAACAACACCGACAGCAAATAGGGCCAAACTTGCCAGTTCCTCACTGCTGCCAGCCATCCTTTCTCCATCAGACCATAGGTTCTCTAACCATCTGTCTGAGGCTAGAGTAATTTTTGTTTGTTTTTCTGTTTTTACAAATGAAATTTAAAAAATTGGAAACAAGTTACATAAAAATCAGGTCTTCCCCAGAACTGGGAGACACTGAGAGGATAGCTTTTAAAAACGCATGTCAGTGCTCATAGGCTTACAGTCTTAGGGGAGTGACACTGATCCACGGGCGAGTAGCAAACTGTGAAAGACTGGCAGAAGAGTTGGCCCTGTGTCACTATTTGCTGTGTGTTGCCGGCACAGAGTCGAGAACAATGTTAGGTGAGTTTCCCTTGTTCAGTAAATGTTTGTGTGCTTCTCAAATGTTGTGCTAGGCTTGGAGTAGCTGCACCAACCCTTCCTGGAATTTGGGTTGAGAAGCAGTTGGAACTTTTTCTAGCTCTTTTGGGAAAGTTTGTAGAAGAGTGAAGTGATAGGTTAGTGGGTCCTGGAGTGGCATCAGGTAGGTGGGCCATGTTTGTTGATTTATTTTTAACTTTTTACTTTGAGATAATTATAGACTCACAGGTGGTTGAAAAAATAATGCAGAAAAGGACCCATGTACTCATAACCGAGCTTCTCCCAATGGTAACATCTTGATTGTGCCAAGTATTTTTCACATCCTTGTCAAAGTACTAGAAATGCAAAGATGTATTTTCTGCATATGCATTTTTGAGAAGTCTTTGTTAAGAAAATATAGATTGGAAGACACAAGCAAAAGACACAAAGACAACTTGGTATTCTTAGATGGCTTTGAATTGATGGGATTTCGTAGGCAATCAGGCTTCTCTGGTGGCTCAGACAGTAAAGAGTCTCCTGCTCTGCAGCCTCCTGCTCAGCAATCTTTGGTTCTGTCCCTGGGTTGGGAAGATTGCCTGGTGAAGGGAATGGCTACTCCAGTATTCTTGCCTAAAGAATCCCGTGGACAGAGGAGCTTGGAGGGCTACGGTCCCTGGGGCTGCAAAGAGTCGGACACGATTGAGTGGCTAACACACACACACAGTAGGCAGTCAGTCTGTTTTTGATACAATGATAATGGGATATAAATTGGAGGAAGCAGTTGGGGATTTGTTGGTTTGCGTGTGTGTCTGATACTAATTGGCTGTGTGACCATGAGTAAATGCTGTAACTCTCATTTGTAAAATGAGAGAATTGGACCAGATTATTTAGGACTTTTCTGCTCCAGTTTCTGTGCTCTTAGGACTGTGATAGGGAAAAGGATTTTTGTATTGTAGAATGGCTCAGAGGAAGAAAGGACTGTGGGTCTGAGGTTGTCCATAAATGGAAAAAATAAAGAGGCAAAGTGGTAAAATTTTACTCTTCTGCTCAATTCAGTGACTATTTAAATTATGTACATTGTGATGTAAAGATGATGGCCTCTGCACTCTTGGAGCTTTCAGTTTAATGGGGAAACAGGCATGTAAATAAAGAATTAAATGCTAAGGGAGACTAAGTGACAGAGAAGAAGGATCTGATGATTAAACCTGGTGCTTGCAAAAGGCTTTGAAGACAGGGTTTCGGGGTGTGGGTACTGGTTCATCCTCTTACCTCCATTCTCTTGAGCCTAAAGAGTTTTCATTTATAGTCATTGAAGATGCTGGTAGCAACCAGAGGTTCATCATAGATGTCTGTATTTGATACTGATAATCAGAGTTTAAATAGTAGTCCAGAACTGTCGAATTGTTTTGAGAACAGTTTACATATAGATAGTGGGGTTTTTTTTTTTTTCCAGTTGTTGTCATTCTTTTGCTTTTTGTTTGCAAAAGATCTATCTAGGGATAAAAATATAAGAGGTTAATGGCCCGTTGGGGTGTGAAAACAAGTTTCTAGTGCTTTGATTTAGTTGTGGAAGAGATATTGGAAAGTGGCAGGGAGGGTCTAGGGGATGCTTAAAGAGCTCATATGGGAAGTCTGTGCTCCTTTCTGTTTGTGCCTACACAGGCTGGGCTTGATGCTATTGCTTAGTCGCTAAGTTGTGTCTGACTCTTTTGCAACTCCATGGACTGTAGCCCTCCAGGCTCCTCTGTCCATGACATTTTCCAAGCAAGAGTACTGGAGTGGCTGCCTTGAATGCTGCCAGGAAAGCAGTGTCGGAGCACAGAGAAGTTTCAAAATGCAATCTGGTGTTCTCTGATGCTTTCATTGTTACTGTCATTTAAAATGACAGTTTCATGTAGTACACTGCCAATGAATATTTTAAGATGATTTATGGTTCTAGATATTCGTGATCAGTTTTACGGGTTTTGCATTTCACACGGGATTTAAGGCCCGAAGGTGAGATGAAATAATCAAAAATGCATTTCTGAATTTGGATGTATGTGCTTAATCTTTTAAGTTTTCTAATTTTTATCTGTTTTCAGAAAGTTTTGTGATAATGACATTCATTATCAAGTGTTACAGTTCTTACAGTGTTATGTGTCTCTGAAAGACTTTGTGTTTGATAGGCAAGCCCTTTTGGGGAAGGAGCTCTGAAAACTGAGAAGACACTAAATTTGGAGTCAGGAGACATTTGGTTCTTCTATTATCAGTCATGTAATCTTGGGCAAGTCATTTCCTTGCAGTGAGTTTTAGAGTACTCATTTTTAAGATGAGTGGATGGATGTATGTGACGTCTGAAAGTTCATCTCTTTGAGTCTGTGTGGTTGTTGGCCTTTAGATACTGTTTTATGAATTGTATTTAATATGTATTGGTCAGCTTTGCTCTTCTAAGATTTCATTTTTATTTCCTGCCTCAGACCTTCTGTTCTGTTCTTTGAACTCATTCTAATGGGTATCTAGAGGCAGTGTTCAGTTGTTTGAGTCGTGTCTGACTCTTTGTGACCCTGTGGACTGTGGCCTCCTGGACTCCTCTGTCCATGGGATTCTCCAGGCAAGAATGCTGGGATGAGTTGCCGTTCCTTCCTCCAGGGGAGCTTCCCAACTCAGGAATCGAACCCATGTCTCCTGCATTGCATTGCAGGTGGATTCTTACCCACTGAGCCACCTGGGAAGCCTCTATTTGGAAGCAGTGGACATTCTAAATTTTGAACACCGTGTTTAACTGGAGTAGATCTCTTCAAAATCAGTTCAAATCTTCTGTTTTGTTTTTTATTCCCCTCAATTTTTTAACTGATGGGGCTCGTATATTTGATTTGACATGAGTAAATTTAATTAGTATAAAATTATGTAATCTTTTCATTATACTTTCTATATAAATTTAATGGGGGAAGGTTCTGGGTAGCAAAAAATTATTTGAAATAAAGTGTAATAAAGCAAAAGCTCACTGACGGCTTATACCTCCTGGGCTTGGGAATGTGTGCTCACCTTTGGTTTGGGGTGGGCTGCGGCTTTTCTCTTTGGGGAGGCTGTTTGAGCAGTCCTGCTACCTTTTAAGTGCTCAGTGGGAATTTATCTTCTGTTTACTGGGGTACCTATTATCATGCTGTATGGTAGGCTATAATAATTGATCCTCCCTTTTGACTTGAGTAGATTACAAGTCTACTTGACTTTGCTGAGTAGAAAGTCATTTTTGAGATGTTCAAAATTTTACTTCAAGGAGGATTTTAGGATTTTCATATTTTACAGCTGAGATAATTGAGTGCTAGCATGCCCAGATGATTAGTGAAGTGGCAGACTAAACGCTACAGTAATTCAGCTTTATTGCTTTTTATTTTCTTCTTGGAATGGGCATGGGAAGTAACTTATTTTTCTGATACACAGATACCTGTTAGTATATATATACACACACGCACACCTTTTAGTGTGTGCGTGTGTGTATATATGCACACATGCAATTAAATATTAATATGTATACACTGTGTGTATGTTTGCACATGTGTGTCATTAAATAGTATCTTATCGTTTAATTCAGCAGATTTTGTGGGGCTTCTGCTACGTGCTAGTTCTAACCTTGGGTATATGGTGGTAGAGCTTAGTCTATGGCAAAGACAGGCCATTAGAGTGCAGTAGAATGATACAGGGAAAGACAAAGTAAAGGATTCCTCACCAAAGGCACATGGCCCAGTCTTGCAAAGAAGGAAAGCTTATTGGAAGAAGAGATGTTTAACAGGAGGACAGGATTTTGAAGATGGGGTAGGCTGAGGAGCTGGTGGGGAGATGTGTGATGTAGGATAGGGCCTGGAGGACTAGAAGAGCTTCCTAGGTGGAAGGAACACCATGTGTGAAGCCCCTAAGGTGAGAGAATGGTCAGAGTAACTATATAGGGATTCACATCAGTTGAATAGTTTTCTTTTATTTATGTAGTAGGTTAGACATAGAGCAACTAAACCGGTTCAGTGAAGTTAAGGGTGTGAATTCCATCCTAGTTTTGGCCAGCTGCTTGATTTCGTGGCTACAAATAGCATCCTTAAACCTCTCTCCAGCCAAGTTGTTGGTATTTGTTAGTGTTAATGGGAACAAACAAGCTTGGATAGATGGTTTAGTTCAAATGCCTTAATGCTGTTGGGAAAATCCTGTAAACGGACCAACAATATCACTGAGATAAATAAAAGACTGCATTTTTCTATGTTAAACAGTTCATGGTCTTCACCAGGTTAAAAAATAAAAGTTTCATAAGTGGTGAAAGAAAAAGACCGCGTGCTTGTTTACGGATTAGGAGTGATTGCTTTGATGTCTTTTCAGTATGTTTTAGTGTTGTATATATTTCTGTGTGAGTATATATTATTTTAATAATAGGAAAAGAATAAATCCCTAGGAAAGTGTTTTAGTTAGCTGTTCATGTAAAGCAGGAAATTTCACTGAAGTTTGTTTTTTCTTTAGAAACTTCTTACATGAAGTATAATTTCTTCATGTAAAACTGAGGAATGATTCTACAAATAATTATTTTTAAAAGTTGTTTTGAACTTTGATATTGAACAGAGCCATTAATATATGACATGTATATTATGTCATATATAATATGTCATATATATGACATCAGATATATGGACATAATTTCTGACTTGAGTTTACAGAATATTTATTCACAGCCATGCCTCACAGAAGTTGTATGTGTTGAAAGACTTTTGCATTTTGGGCTAAAGCTTACCATTTCCATTTTATATTCAGATTTCACCCAGGGAGAAGATAGGCAAAAGCATTGTGATAAAAAAATTTAAGCACTTTTTTCCTCCTAGTAAATTGACCAGAATTTTCACCATAATTTAACTATAAATGAACATGAAAAGAAGTTCAACTTCATTTCATTCATTCATTCATTATTAGTCAACAAATATGTACTGAGGGCTTGTTTTGGGCCAGATAATTGGGCTATATCAGTGAACTAAAGAGGCCCAAATTCTTGCCCTTGAGGAGCTTACATTTTAGTGATGCACTTTTTGAGTTACGAAACACTTCTTTTGAAATGTGTGGTGTTTAATTTCCACGTGTCACATCTATTTGAAATGTATTTCTGTTAAAAATGTTATCAGTTAGGAATGATGGGAAAGCCCACCAAATTATTCTTTGCGGTATCCCTAAATGGTTTCTTTAACATTCTCATTATCCTGCAGAGCCACTCTTTAACTTGTCCTTCCTTCAGTTTGAACCTGTGAGTGCCATCAGGGGAGCTCAGTGATCATCTCTTTGAAGACAGGCTGATTGTGGTCTCTGCATTCCTAGTGCTTGACATATGTTAGTACATATTTTTGTTAAATTAATGTGAATTTCAAAAGTAAGCAAAATAAAGTATTTTAATAAAAATTAGTTTAGAACTATATTCCAATCTCTAGAATAAGGAATGAATTTAGTGTATGGATTTTTTGAATGTACTGTTTTAGTAACATTGAAAGATAAGATACCACAGTATAACTTCACTTGACACCCCCTTCCTCCACCCTCCCCCCATATTTCTTTTCATGTAGGAGGAGACCTTCCTTCAGTGAGGAAGTCTTAACTGTATATGTGTATGTAATTTTGGTGAAGCGGATATTCTTTTTCGCTCCCAACATTCTATTGTAAACATTTTCAGATGTGTCGAAAAATTGAAAGAAGGTAACAGGGAGTTTTTACCTTATCCATTCAGTAATTGTTGTTTTGGTAATTATTTTTTCCAGATTTTCAGAATACATATGTATATATAAATGACTTTGTTGAGCTGTTTAGGAGTTGCAGTCATCATGGTGCTTTTTTTAATTTTAAATACATGGTGGACTTGCATTACCAACAATATGGATCTTCTGTATAACCATCATTCTCACTTTAGAAAATTAACAAAGATTCCTTCATACCTTAGCTTTTCTCCCCTTGTCTTTAAAATGTCTGTATACTTAGTTAGCTTAGTTTTTTCAAACCAGAATTCAGTCAAGGCCCATGCATTGTATTGGCTTCATTTGAATTTTGTCATGGAGTCATTAAAAAAAAATTGTGATTTTTCCAAGGGCCTCACTTAATTATTGAAATACTAAAATAACTCTGTTTATAGCTGTGTCATTGTTTCCGATTTTTATGAACTTTTAATTGGTTTGTATATAATTTTCATTTATCAGCAGCGTGTATTTTAATGAATTTCTCAGTGTTGCTTTCTGTAGATCTGGTGCAATCATGCATTTTTGCAAGATTTGCAGTTTCACTCTGGATGTCTTGCATTGGATTACATTTTGTTTGTCAGGTAACATCCTATGATTAGCACCAGCTTGACTTCAAAAGATGTAGGTGTTGTGCAGTTGTAAAACTTGCAGGGGTTTTTGGAGACCACTTTAATAAGAGATCAGTAGATGGTGAAGGTTTTGGCCTTGCCCACTTCTGTTTCCTTATGTGGTCTCTGAACTGTAGGAATGAGGACATGACAACATTCTATCAGTATGTTACTGGGTGATTGACAGGAGAGTTGGCTCGTCAACGTATTACTAGAGTATATAGAAGTGTAGAATTTCTATTGATGTTATGTAAAGATTGGCTTTTGAGAAAAGATTTACTATTCAGGTGAGTCTAAGATCAGCCCTGGGATTTCTTTGGAAGGACTGACGCTAAAGCTGAAACTCCAGTACCTTGGCCACTTCATGCGAAGAGTTGACTCATTGGAAAAGACTCTGATGCTGGGAGGGATTGGGGGCAGGAGAAGAAGGGGACGACCGAGGATGAGATGGCTAGATGGGATCACTGACTTGATGGACGTGAGTGTGAGTGAACTCCGGGAGTTGGTGATGGACAGGGAGGCCTGGCATGCTGCGATTCATGGGGTCGCAAAGAGTCAGACACGACTGAGTGACTGAACTGAATTGAACTGAACTGAAGGGTAAGTAGATTTGTAAATAAGATAGGTGATATAAACATTTAAGAAGGTTCACAGGTGTAGGTATATAAAGTTTTGGTTTTTAAACTTGGCACAGTTAAAGGAAACTGGTAGGAAGATTATCAGAGATGAATAAAAAACGAGGCTTTATTCATATACTAGTGGAACTAGGACCAAAGGAAATGCTGAGATTTCTTTTGATCATCATTCTGGTTTTTTATTGTATAATCATTCCAGACTTAATGGTGTGAAACAGTGCTCATTTATTATTATCTGGCGATTGACAGTACTCAGCTAGGTGGTTCTTAACTAGATTTATGCAGCTGCTATCAGATGGTAGCTGGAGTCATCTAGAAGACTCAGATGGCTGGGAAGTGGAATGCTGATGTTTTTCAGGCATCTCTACCTTTGTGAGGTCTACCAGGTAGTGCAAAGTTTAACAGACATGTGTCCCAAGAGACAGAGAGCCAGGCTAGAATGCCCTTTCCTGACATAGCCTTAGCAGTCATGCAGTATTTCTTCAGCCCAGATGTTTGTTCAAGAAACAAATCATAAGGCCCGTATTTAAGGGAGAAGGATTAGACTTCACCTCTTGATGGCATGAGTACCAAAGAATTTATGGATTTTTTTCCTTAACGACTACCACAACCATTAAAAACAATGATAAACTAATAGTAAAGTGTAATTGTTCAGGAGGAGATTTGGGTACATTGGAAGTTTTAGAAAAGATTGATACCATGTATTTGACAACAGAAACAGTGAAGATTTGATACTTATAGTGTTGGACAAAATGCATTTTATGGCAGTAGTAACTACTAGTGCACATAATATTTCCAGACCGAAGTATTAAACTAGACAGTTAAACAGCTTAATATCATAGACCTCTCTCCAGAAATACCCAGGTCAGAATCATAAGGGGAACCAAGGTAAATGTATTTCTTTGACCTCACTGAAAGTGAAAGTGAAAGTTGCTCAGTCGTGTCCAACTCTTTGTGACCTCATGGACTGTATGGAATTCTCTAGACCAGAATACTAGTATTCCACTTAGAGTCAGATGGTTGACTAGGTGCATTGTTTAGGANTCTTTGACCTCACTGAAAGTGAAAGTGAAAGTTGCTCAGTCGTGTCCAACTCTTTGTGACCTCATGGACTGTATGGAATTCTCTAGACCAGAATACTAGTATTCCACTTAGAGTCAGATGGTTGACTAGGTGCATTGTTTAGGAAATGTGAAACATTTGCTGTGTCCTGAGACTTAAAGATTGAAATGTGGGCCAGTGATAAGTTGTTCACTACGACTGCTCAAATGCAGCGGGTATTTCCTGTGAAACAGAAATTTCTTGGGACAGAAACTACTCAGCTTTACCATCGCTTTGATTAGTCAGCTTTAGGACTGAATGTTTTTCTATATCCAGAGGCACATCTGTCTTGAAATGACTAGGTATTGCTGCAGAATCTATTTATTTTAATAATCATTTGCATACCTGCTATGTACCAGGCCTTGTACTAACTACTGCCTAGTTAGTGGCATTTAAAAGAAGCTTTACACAGTTTCAGAGGAGAGCTAAGTCTTTTGGTTAGGGTTATTATTGGCATAAATGTGTAGGCTACCAGTAAGGTTACTATGAAGGTAACATCTATTTGCATGCAAAATTTGTTAGAAATAAATCTTGTATTAGGTGTATTATTTGTGGTCAGTTTTAAAGTGATATTGGTCATGTATCATTTTTCTTGGTGTTTTGCAGTTTTTATTAAATGGAATATGTGAGGAAATTGCAGCATCTTTTGTGAGTGTGAAAAAGAAAGACCCTGCATCTTATTTTTGTGCCTGCAGTACCTTTTGTTGTTTGTTTCTGTTTGTAGCCAGAAGAGGTTTTATTGTTGTTATTATAAAATGAAGATGTGGGGTTGGACACTTTCTAAGGGCTTTCCCAGGACTAAAAGCATGGAGGAGAGTGGGTGGAAGTTTTAGATGAGAAAGGTAGTAGGAAATGTCAGTGAAGTGTCAGTTTGAGTTGAATCATATTTTGGACAGGAATCTGCAAGCCACGATTAAAAAAAGCTGTGGCTAAAAATTTAACTTTATCATGTTATATCAGAGAGAAACTTTTTCTTAATCATGCTCTAAGATACATTTTTACTGAATCTTTTTTACATTTAGGGCTACTAAAAACCCCAATGAACAGTGAATTTTATAGTACACACAGAAGTTTTCTTTATAACTAAAGTGAACACTCATAAAATCTGAAGTTATATTGAGAAGTTCTTGTTTTGTGGAGGCCCCTCTATGGGAATTGAGGATTGTAACTTTCTAGGTTAGAATTAGGTAGTATTTAGAGGCTGATCTCGGAAAATTATGCACTTTGTTCATTTTAAACATTTTTAGCATTGTTACTCCTTAGCCATGTATGAAGCACTGCATTCTGGAAACATCATCTCGTTTAGCAGCTCTGAGATGTTGGCAGCCTGGCAGTGCTGTGCAGAGGCGGTTTGTGCTGAAGGTGTTTGAGTGTGGCTCTCAGGCCGCACAGCTGTGGAGTGGTAGGTCTTTGAGCACAAGCCCTTTCTTATTAAGGCCCATTAACAGAGTCTGCTGCAGAGGCTCATGGGTTATGTGAACTGAAGTTTT
Source organism: Oreotragus oreotragus (assembly GCA_006410675.1). Taxonomy (NCBI): domain Eukaryota; kingdom Metazoa; phylum Chordata; class Mammalia; order Artiodactyla; family Bovidae; genus Oreotragus; species Oreotragus oreotragus. The sequence goes on from SJYX01003829.1 coordinate 21,161, forward strand.
AACATTTGTAGATAAAATCAAAGTGTCATAGTAAAGGACTGTTCTCCAGGATTTGAAGGCAGTACCTTAATGTTATCTTGTGCCTGCATGAATGCAGCTTTTTCATGGCTTTGAGATCTTGATCCGTTTGCAGAGGATGTAGGCTCTTCCTCCTGTGTCTTTTCTTCCCTCTGCCTGGGGTTTCCTGGAGGAACGAGGGCCATCAAGTGACAGATCGTGTCTGTGTTAAGTGTGAAAACTAGGACTGTTGTTCATTTCTGAAGCCAGTATCCTGGTTCCTGTTGAGTCAGCTTTTGTTCCTTTCTCCATCTGGACACACTAGGGTGTGAGATGCTGGATTGGGGACACATTAGAACCATTACCATAGTGACAGTAAATCATTTCCATCCTTTGTGTGTTGTTTGGCTGAGAAGGGTTGTGAACAGTTAGTCTCTGCTTTCGTGTAATATGCTAGTATCTTTAGTAAATCTGTGTGATATCTGCAATGTACTAAATACCCAGACGTGCAAAAGCTAAGTCACAGGTTTTTATCATTAAGGAGATTATTACTGTGTCATTAAAAAAATAAAACAGAAATGTAAAAAGTAGGATGGTGGTATTAGAGACAAAGCAATAAATGATTAATTGCTAAATTGAGTAGAACTGATAGGAAGTTGTGGAGAAAGTCAAAGTGTCCACTGGGCCATAGTATCTTAATTACACTTTCTGTAGCTGCTTGATATATAACTGGCGAGGATAGAGGTAATTCCAAATGTAATTTGGAAAGGTTGCGATAACCAGGATTTTAATAGATGCTGTGGATTCACATGATTTTTGCAGTACAGGTGAGCTAAGAAGTACAGTTTCATCCATGAACTTCAGTTTATATCTAGTTGGTCTTTTGTATTAGTTACAAGATCTATTTCAGATGTCTTTCATTGTTTTTTAATGGGGTACAGTGTTCAATATTTGGAGTCATTCTTTGCTGTCTTCGAAGTGGTGCACGTGTGCTCAATCGCTCTGTTGTTAGACTTTTTGCGACCCTCTGGACTTTGACCCGCCAGGCTCCTCTGTTCTTGGGATTTCCCAGCAAGAATACTGGAGTGGGTTGCCATTTTCTACTCCAGATCTTCCTGACCAAGGATTGAACCTGCGTCTCCTGCATTGCAGGCAGATTCTTTACCACTGAGCCACTGGGGAAGCCCTCTTCACAGTGGTACTGCCCTACCAGTGGCTCTGGTGCCCCAAATTCCTTTTTCACCAGTTAGCTAGCAGCTCCTTTTCTTTCACATTCAGTAGAAGTGGTAATGCCAGCAAAAAGAGCAGGAGCCTCTAATATTTTGCACCAGGCTTTGTACTAAGCAGATTGTATGCTATGGTACCCTGTTGGTTCAGTGTGTAAGTAAACTTTACCATCATGGAAGTGAATTTATGGTTTATATTATTTACTGGATGTGTTGAGGGACCCAAGTCTTTTCTGGTATTTCAGATCAAAAATTTTGATTTAGTTTAAAGGTCAGACTTTTAAGTTCTGATTGTTGTGGTTAGGTTTTTCCGGCTTGACTACTTTATAGACTGTGGGCAAGCCAATAACTTGAGACACCATTAATAGAGTTTGAAAAATTAGGGTCAAGGCCCTTTAAACTTGCTGGCTTCAGGGAGAGCATGCAAGAAACTCCTCCACAAGCTCAATAGAGCATCTCTTAGATTTTTTAAAGGAAAATTTTGTCCCTAGGGGGTCTGTTCACACACACACACACACACACACACACACACACACCCCCCAACATACACACACCATTTCACATACACACACACACACACACCCAGCACATACACACCATTTCTTTACTTGCTGTTGGTCTTTTCTCTGTTACCTGCCCTTCTCCCTCATCCCAGTCTCTGTCTCTGGGCATTCAGTAATCTTGAGAATATTTAAAGATGTTTCAAGTTGCACGTATACTTTTTAAACACAAATAGTACCTTTATTTTTCTATCCACTGCTGTGAGGTTGGTTGGAGAAGTGAGTCTGCATACTTTCTGTATCCCCAAAGGCAAGAGAGGGTAAATTGCTTTTGTTTCTAACTTAGTTAACTGTTTTGGTGAAATTTTAAGATTTTTGGATCTAGCTTTGATAGTTTGTTTTAAAAGTTAGCTTTTAAAAGCTTATCCCTTTTCTGTCTTTGGTGTGCCATTTTGTTACTGTATTTAGTTGAAAGGACATTTAATTTTTGACCTCACTATTATTTGCTAGGTATAAAATTTCTGACTGGGAATAATTTTTCTTCAAAATTTTGAAGGCAGTGCTTCATTGTCACATAGCCTCCAGTCCTCCAGGGTTCATTTTGAGGAGTTCAGTACTATTTTGACTCCTAATCCTTTTACATGACCTACCTCCATCCCCCCTGTGGGCCCTCCGCCCCCATAAAATCTCAGTTTATGGTGCTGAGAAATTTCATACTGATGTGCCTCTTCGTAGTAGGTCCTTTTCTCATTCATTGTATCTTGGGCCCCAGACACTTGGTAGGTGCCTTTATTCTGGAAGTTCCTATCATTTAGTTCTAGGAAGTTTTGTCACACATTTTTCTCTCATCCATTTTCACATTTTTCTTTTGAAACTCCTAGGAGTTGGATGTTTGACCCCTCTGTTGCCACTCTGATGTATTTAGCGTTTCTCTTTTGTTGTCTATCGCTTTGACTTTTTGTTTTATATTGTGCTGAAGATTCTTTTTTCTCCCTTTGGGCCAGTTTCTAGGGAAAGGAATCCTGAAAGGTAGGAGCATGGCTGCGAGCATTGTGGTCTGGGGACTGGTCGACTCCTCATTTCAGCAGACAGCTTTTATGGCTTCCAGTGTGCCCAGACCTGCCTGGCCTGGTATCCCTAGGCTGTTATTCTGGTTGAATTTCTCTAAGTACAGAACAGTTCTGTCAGGGTCTGGGAGGGGCAGTCTCCTGTCTATAGAGTGGGGATCTTAACTGCTCCTTGTGCAAACTTCCTGCTTGGGGTCACCCCCAGGCTTCAGAGGCACCTGGTGCCTCCCAGTTTCTCAGAGTTGACCTGTCCCTTTTGGGCTCCTCCTTCTGCAGACTTTAGCTTGCAGCCTTCTCTTGTTGCTTACGTCATCTGCCACTTCTCTGCCTGCTTTCCAGATTTTGTTGGCATCTCTTGCTTTTAAGTGCTGTAGCCTCCTCTCTCGTTGTCCTTGCAATCTTAACATTCATTTGTTGTCATTTTAGGAGGTTGTAGGAGGTGATGGAGGTACACACATGTTTAGCTAGAAGTCCTGTACAAGAAAATTACTTAATTCTGAATACTCTTGGTTCTCCATACCAGTTGTCTTAACCTGCCTGGGCTCTTGTAACAAAATACTGTTAAGTGGTACATTTATTAGGTTGGTGCAAACGTAATTAGGCTTTCAGACCATAGATTTTAAATCATTATAGCTAGGCACAAACACATCTTGATTAATCAAAATAGGAACCATTACAATCAACACGTTTTTGCCAGTGAGAAATGTTTATTTCTTTAGTGTAAAAATCCATGCCTCAGGATTGGATGAACTCTTGGAAGGCATTTTCTGTATCCTGCTGGTTGTGGGATCATTTTCCCTGCAAGAAGTTGTCAAGATGCTTGAAGTGGTAGTTGGTTGGTGAGAGGTCAGGGGAATGTGGCAGATGAGACAAAACTTGGTAGCCCAGTTGGTTTTACTTTGTTATGCGATGGGTGGTCTGGTGTTGTCATGGAGAAGAATTGGGCCCTTTCTGTTGATCAGTGCTGGCTGCAGGCATTGCAGTTTTTGGTGTGCATCTCATTGATTTACTGAGCATACGTCTCAGATGTAGTGGTTTTGTGAGGATTCAGAAAGCTGTAGTGGATCAGATGGGCAGCAGACCACCAAGCAGTGTCTATGACTATTTTTTTTTTGGTGCAAGTTTGGCTTTGGAAGTGCTTTGGGGCTTCTTTTTGGTTCAGCCACTAAGCTAGTTGTTGCCGGTTGGTGTATAAAATCCACTATTCGTCACACATCACAATTCTATTAAGAAATAGGATTCATTGTTGCATAGACTAAGAGAAGATGTCACTTCAGAATGACCTTTTTTTGGATTTGTGGTCAGTTCAGAGGCACCACTTTCCAAGCCTTTTTGCCTTTCCACTTTGCTTCAAATGCCAAATGACTGTAGAATGGTCAGTGCTGAGTTCTTTGGCAGCTTTTCGTGTTGTTGTAAGAGGACCAGGTTCGATGATGCTCTCAGTTGGTCGTTGTCACATTCTGATGGCCGACAACTACCCTCCTCATCTTCAAGGCTCTTGTCTTCTTTGCAAAAGTTCTTGAACCACCACTGCACTGTATGCTTGTTAGCAGTTCCTGGGCCAAATGCATTTTCGATGTTGCAAGTTGTCTCTGCTGCTTTACAGTCCATTTTGAACTCGAATAAGGAAATCTCTCAGATTTGCTTTTTGTCTAATATTTCCATAGTCTGAAAGAAATATAAGCAATAAAGTCATTAGCAAAAAACATAAAGCAAGAAATGTGCGTTAAAATGATATATAACATAGCCACATTTATTAAGAATGTATTTCAGTATCAGATGGCAAATTTCACAATGCAAAAACCATTCCTTTTGCACCACCCTCATAACACTTTTCACCATTCTGGGGGCTGGAATTCCCAGGCCAGGGCGCCACAGTGGTCAGGTACTGGTGGCAGCCTGTCTCTTGGCTTGTAGGTGGCCGTCTTGCTGTGCTCTTCCAAGCTCTTGTCCTGTCTCTTCTCTTCTTTTACAATTCAGTTTAACTCAATTTAATATTTTACTGAAGCATGATTTACAATGTTGCGTGAGTTTCTGGTGTGCAGCAAAGTGATTCAGTTAAACTTTTATGTATGTATGTATGTTCTTTTTTCATGTTCTTTTCCATTATGGTTTATCGCTCTCAGGGGAGGTTTGAAGCTTGCTATTGGCTTAGCAGTGATCCTGCATTTTCCTCCTGAAAATGAAGGTCCCAGGATGTGCAGTTTTGACAGCTTTCCCAAATGGACTAAAGCCTGTCTCAAAATTTAATTTTTGGAAGCCTCTGTTGTTCTTCAGGCATGGGGAAAGTTCTTTAAAACTTATTGTAGTCAGGGCTTGTGTTTTCTTTTACTACCGTTGTTGAAATGTTTTCTCCCTCATTTTCTTCTCCGTCTAGTGAAGAGTAGGAAGAAAGGTGTCCTTTCACTGTGCTTCCCCATTTATTAAGGTTCTCTTCAGGGTGCTCAGGTTCTTCTCTGAAGCCTTCATTGAGTCTGATTTCATGTCCACAAGAGGTAGCAAAGTGGAAAGATTGTCAGATCTTGTATCTGCTGTCCAGTTAATGAGATCTGCATCTGTGAAGTATGTTGGACTTCCTTTTTTTTTCTGTTTTCATATCAGTTTTCTTTCAGTGCATGCATGCATGCTCAGTTGCTTCAGTCGTGTCCAACTCTTTGTGACCCCCATGGACTGTAACCTGCCGATCTCTGTCCGTGGGACAGAGTTCCTTTGCCCTCCTACAGCAAGGGGATCTTGCCAACCCAGGGGTAGAACCTGGGTCTCTTGCATTGCAGGCAGATTCTTTACCACTGAGCTACCAGGGAAGCCCATAGCCTTTTATTTGTATAAGAACCATTTTTTTTTAGTTTAGTAGACAAATACTTATGTTTTCATTGACATGTGTCCCCTTTTCTGAGATGGTGAATCTCAACACCCTTCAAGGCCCATTTCAAAATCCTGACGCCCCAGAAGCCCTGGCATTCACTGATTCTTCTAACCTGAAATGAATGCTGCCTTCTCTTAGTAAGTTTTGGTTGTAGCACTTATCTTGGCTCCCAGTTTAGTGTTTCATTTGTTTCCCTATGTATGCCTTTTGTTTTTACAAGTAGATTATAGTACACTACTTGAGATGTGTGGATTGAATTAGTGGTTCTCAACTTCCCTTTCTTTCTCGTTCTCAACTTCCCTTTCTTTCTCAGGCTTCCTAAGGGGTGGATGGCACAGTTTTCCATAGCTGTGGTTCATAATTAAGGTGATCTTCCCAAGTGTGTAGAGACCCCCTCAGGTGGTGCTGTTTGTCTCCCCTCTCTTCCCCATGTATCATGTAGTGCAGCTTATTTCCTGTAATACTTACCTCTGGGCTGTCAGGAGGCATTTGTTGATTGAATTGGACCCATGGCAAGTGTCCATGCCAAGAATAGAGGCTTCAAGAGGTTTTGTCTCCCCTCCTCTCTTTCACCTCTTATTTGAGTAATTACAGGTAAGTCAACCTCTTGTAGTCTTTTGTTTTCTCATGGAAAACAGAGACTGTTATATCAAGAATTTGATATTAACTGAAAAAAATCTGTATACTTGTTATTATGACATCAAATAAAACAGTATCAAATTAAGTACACTTTGGTGTTGGTGCCAGTTTCTAAGAAACTTTTCACACTCTGTGTATTAGAACATTTTTAAATTTAGATTTGTCTTTCTTTTTAAATTTTAAAATTATCTTTCAATAAAATATTGGTACCACTAGTTTGTTGCTTTTTCCTTTAATCTTGGCAAGATGAAAAGTTGGCAACCTTACATTTATTCCTTTAATTTGAAGGAGATTTTATTTATCTGTTAAGTCTAGAGGTTAGAATATTATTTATGCCTTAAAACCTGTGGCAGCCCAGTTTGGGGGCAGATTTCTATATATTTATTTATTTGTTAGACTAACTTTGTTAATGTTCCTTTTCAGTAAAGTTCCAGTAAAGTTTCTATCTTTACTGATATTTTTCTCTGCTTGAACTATCAGTTTCTGATAGAAGTATATTTCTCATTGGAGTTGACATTTCCTCAAATGGTCAGTTTTTACTAGAGATAATTTTTGAGATGTGGTATTAGGAGCATTCAGATTCTTTTATTTATTTATTTATTTATTTATTTTTTTACACGAACTCCCAAACATGAACCCCCCTCCCACCACATCCTGCATCCTGCATTGAACATAGACTGGCAATTCATTTCTTACATGATAGTATACATATTTCAAGAGCATTCAGATTCTTGCATGTTACTTGTTCTTGGTGGATTATTCCTTTTAATGTTATATAATGTCTCTCATCCCTTCTATCATACTGCCTTTTCCTCCAATCTGATAATATTTGACTTTTAATATGTGTGATGAACCATTTGAATAAGCAGGTTTATTTCTGCTGTCTGAATTTTATATTTTCTGAACCCTTTATTTTGCTGCCTTTTTTCCTTTGTGAGATTGCTAGTTTCCTGCATGTCTTTCTTTTTTTTCCTCTGCTTTTGACTGGAAACCATAGATTGTTATTTCTGTTCTTTTAGTGGCTGCTATTAAGCTTTTCAGTCACAACATTTATAACAAAACCATGAGTCTAACTCCAGCTTCTGGGATGAACCCAGTCTCTCACTCGGGAGCACTTTGAGCGTCGTTTCCCATCTGTGGAGATGTTTATCTTTTATTTGATCTCAGCTATGTCCTTTGAGTTTCACTTTTTTACAGACGTCTTTCATGGCTGTGTATTAGGAGTGGGAGAGGTTTTCAGAGAGAGCAAAGACACCAGCTCTGTTGCAACGGTTCTTCTAGCCCACTGATACGCATACCTGCACATAATATTCAGTCAACGTTTGTTAATTAATACGTGTCTTATACATTTCTTCCTACTGGTTTAGTTTTACTCACTTTACTCTTTTCAGCTTTATATGGAAAGGAAAGTAGAGGGAACAGTCCCACCCACACCTGTGGAAGACCTTTTCATTGACTCCCCACATCAGACTTGATGTTTTATTCAGTGCTAAGAGAAGAAAGGAGGTGTCGAGAATGTAGTTAGTCTGGGACGAAGCAGCTTTCGAGTCCTACTGTGAATTGGTAATATTTATTAATAGTGATCTCATTGTTAGGCCGGTTCCATTTCGTTATATTTGTTAACTCTTCTGCTCTGCCAACACTACAGATGCCAGTTACTTTTGTGGGACCAGGAGAGCTGCGCTATATGTAGCTGTGCTGTCACTGTGATAATGGTGGCTGAGTTTGGGAAGCATCCCTCTTCTGCTTAGTGTTTGCTAGGACAGTCTCTGAGACGGTGCCTATTACAGGAGTGCCAGGCTGGATATGAGGCTAGTGTTTGGCTCTGCCTCGCTCTCTGCTCCACCATCTTCTGTTTTCAGGAGGTTGAAGTTAGTTACGAAGAGAGAGAATTAAACCAGTAAACTTGTTAGTTCTGGATGCTGCAATATTGAGACTATTGTATCTGTGACTAGGAAGTGATTTTTGAGTGTTTTTTTTTTTTTTTTTTTTAAACCATAGGAAGGAAACTAGCTGTCTAGGAGTGATAATTAAGGATTGGCATTTCGATAGACTGATGTCCTTCATGGTCATTCTCAAGATTAGCTCTCTACCTTTAGTTACCCACACACTGTCTAAAAGCACCACATTTGTGTGTGTATTTGTGTGTGCGCGTGTTTGGCTTTTGTTTTTTAAGTGGTTGGAGGTTGAGATGGGATGAGAGCCCTCTCTATCTGTGGTGTCAGTCTGTAAATCAGAGACTGCCTATTGTGTCTGCTAATATTGGGTTGAATGTTTATTGTTAGATGAAGAATTGGAAATTTTTATTGGTAGATCTCTGAAGGCCAAATGGGGGTGGGGAGGCAGCTCTTTGCTGTGCTGCCAGAGAGGAGAGATTTGTGTTCATTAGTGCTCCATGGAGAAGGCAGTGGCAGCCCACTCCAACACTCTTGCCTGGAAAATCGCATGGACAGAGGAGCCTGGTGGGCTGCAGTCCATGCGGTCACTAAGAGTCGGACAGAGCGACTTCACTTTCACTTTTTACTTTCATGCATTGGAGAAGGAAATGGCAATCCACTCCAGTGTTCTTGCCTTGAGAATCCCAGGGACGGGGAAGCCTGGTGGGCTGCCGTCTATGGGGTCGCACAGAGTTGGACACAACTGAAATGATTTAGCAGCAGCAGCAGCAGTGCTCCATAGTGATAAAAGGAATCTGGTAGAGGTCTTAAATTTGACTGTGGTGGCTTGTAGTTTTGACCTTTTTTTTTTTTTTTAAATGATTTGTTTGTATTTTTGAATTTCTGGTTCAGAAAACTTTCCTTCAGGTTTTCTGAGCTAGAGACCCAGTGTTAAGAACCCTAGTAGGTGCAGATTTCAAAGAAGCATTCTATACAACTTTCAGACCCCCTCTGGGTACACTGATGACAACGCTTCAGGTAATAAGCAAGGTGGTTGTGTAAAGCCCACTTGGTTAGTGTGGCTTCATGGGAATAAAGATGTCCACCATGGTCTACTTACGCTGTAGAAGGAAAATAATGAAATCTATTGCTGTCTCCTAAAAGCAGATTAGTTTGAATCATAGCTAAATATCTTTAATTTTTTCTACTTGGAGAAATAGAAATGCTGTTGCCATGTTACTTGGATTTAAAAGGCTGTCTGCTGGGATATATGTTGATGTAATTTTATATAGAGTAAGATTGTTTATGCTGTTTCTCTTTTTAATCTTTGAAGTTGCTTAAAAAGTAAGGAAATTGGAAAATCACTTTTGTTTAGATAAAGAAAAAAATGAAAGGCAGTTTGTCAATACTGAGGTGTAGCTTTCGTGGGGGTAGAGATGAGTAACACATGGTCTCTGTTTCTGGGAGTTTAGACATTAAATCAGTGTCCTCTGGTTCCCTAAAACCTCGCTAGAAAGAATGGCCTGTTTCTGTTCCATGTTTAGTGTTTCCCAAACAGTGCTCACTTCAGTTTGGAAACCACACGATTAAGCATAGTTAATCAGGTTTCTTTATTTTAGGACTTACTCTAATAGAGGTATGTGGATTGTGAATTTCTAAGAAGGGACTTTGCTAAGCAGCTTTTCCAAAACTTGAAATACTAGGGTCCTACATGGACTGTTAATCTTGGGACTATTTTAAGCAATGCTTACATGTATTTGTGGTTTCTTAGAGTAGTGATTTCCAAACTTATTTTATCATCAGCATCACTTTGGGTTTCTTAGACCTTTTTTTTTTTTTTTTTTCAATTTTAAGTTAATAGAATGTTTATGTGGTTTAAATTTAACCAAGTGTACATTGGCACTCAGTGAAAAACTTCCCTTCCTGCTCTGTTTCCTAGCTGCCTACTTCCTTTTCTCATAGATGACTAATGTTATTCCTTCCAGAGATATTTTATGAATGTGTCATAATTTATTTAGCTAGAACATAAATTATTGAGTCTTGTATTTGGAGATTTCTGACTTAGTAAGTTTGGGTGGGGCCTGGTACTATGTCTTTTAAAATGTTCCTTAGAGATTGGATGATTAGCCAGGTTTAGACGCTATTATTTTAGATGGTACACATTACTTTTGCATGTGACATATTTTCCAATTCTTAAAACAACTCGGAAGCAGCTATGGTAGACACCATTTCTGGCAGAGGAGGAAACATGAGAGCAGATTTTTAAATGACCTGCTCAAGGTCATGCTCCTCTTTTAATGGTGGAGCAGAGACTCAAAAAAAAAAAAAAAAAAAAGCAGGGCTTTTTTGGTATCTAGGTAGGACTTGGATTGGCACTGATTTTGCCTTTTCATGGCTACAATGCAGATGTTTGGCTAAACAACCCCCCTTCCCCCAAAAAAACCCCAAACAAATAAAAAAATAATATGAGTATTTATATCCAATTCTTATTTTGGCACAGCATAAATGTTAAAATATTTTACTGCTTTACTTGCCAAAAAATAGCTAGGAATTAGACTTTCTCTAGCTTGGTTTTAAGGCACTTAACCAGTTAGACTCAGGTTATCAATTTCAGGCACTTATATTCAGGTGAGTTGCACACAGACTTTTATCTGTACTTTTATTTCCTGATGGCTGACCTTCTCTCTTCCCTTTGTTTCCAGCTTCCTTTTGGCCCCTTGAGTACATTCCTTTATACCAACCAGAATTACACTGTGGAGGAGGGAAAGATGGAGGGAGAAAGAAGACTGTTCGCTAAGTGGAGGGATTAGGAGAAGATCCCTGGCTTACAGTACCAAGTGGTTTTCCTGTCTGGTAAACTCTTTCTGGAGATGATTCTCAAAGAAAGAGTTTAGGCAAATTCTTCAGAGTATTGTAAGACCATGTGAATTAGGGCAGAGTCCCCATAGGTTTATTTTATAGGACAGTATTCCTTAGTGTGTTTTAAAAAACCTAGTCTCATACTATTGTTCTCATAGCAGAAAAGCTAAAATCTTTTAAGAATGACTATGAAAAGAATTTAAAAAGCTATGAATTCACCATTTTGAGTCAGCGTAGGACTTAGCGCAGGGATTGCAGGGATATGAACGTCTACTCATTCGTTCAGCCACCCATCCATCAGCGCACAGAAGGGTTTTACTATGTGTTGGGTGCTGGGGGTTTAGAAATTAGTGAAAACATGATTCTTGCCTTTGTAGAGTTTCAGGCTTGGAGAAGGAAATGGCAGTCCACTCCAGTATTCTTGCCTGGAGAATTCCACGGACAGAGGAGCCTGGCAAGCTACAGTCCATGGGGTCGAAAAGAGTCGGACACGCTGAGTGACTAACGCAACAGGCTGTTCAGTCACTCAGTAATGTCCGACTCTGCCACCCCATGGACTGCAGCACGCCAGGCCTCCCTGTCCATCACCAACTCCCAGAGCTTACTCAGACTCATGTCCATTGAGTCAGTGATGCCATCTAACCATCTCATCCTCTGTTGTCCTCTTCTCCTCCCGCCTTCAATCTTTTCCCAGCATCAGGGTCTTTTCAAGAAAGTCAGCTCTTCACATCAGGTGGCCAAAGTATTAGAGTTTCAGCTTCAACATCAGTCCTTCCAATGAGTATTCAGGACTGATTTCCTTTAGGATGGACTGGTTGGATCTCCTTGCAGTTCAAGGGACTCTCAAGAGTTTTCTCCAACACCACAGTTCAAAAGCATCAATTCTTTGGTGCTCAGCTTTCTTTGTAGTTCAACTCTCCTATCCATGCATGACTAGGGGAAAAACCATAGCTTTGACTAGACAGATCTTTGTCTGCATAGTAATGTCTCTACTTTTTAATATGCTGTCTAAGTTGGTCATAACTTTTCTTCCAAGGAGGAAGTATCTTTTAATTTCATGGCTGTAGTCACCATCTGCAGTGATTCTGGAGCCCAAAAAAATAGTCTGTCACTGTGTCATTGTTTCTATTGTTTCCCCATCTATCTGCCGTGAAATGATGGGACCAGATGCCATGATCTTAGTTTTTGGAATATTGAGTTTTAAGCCAACTTTTTCACCACTTTCACCTTCATCAAGAGGCTCTTTAGTTCTTCTTCGCTTTCTGCCATAAGGGTGGTGTCATCTGCATGTCTAAGGTTATTGATATTTCTCCCGGCAATCTTGATTCCAGCTTGTGCTTCATCCAGTCCAGCATTTTTCATGATGTATTCTGCTTATAACACATAGACTGGGAAAGAGACAGATATTTCACCAAACAAAGTAGTTATACAGTGTAAGTACAATGGAGGAAGTATGCCACAGGGGGTCAGAAGAATACCTGGTATAGCCTGGAGTGGAAGATGAGTTAAGGTTTCCCACATGTTCTCTCAGCCAACCCCTGAGGGATTAGTATCTCTAGATGTGTAGAGGGCAGTATAGTTTTTTCTAGACTGAAGGAATGGGTTGTGTTCACATAAAGTAAGGAGCTCCTTGGTGGTTTAATGGTTGGGATTCTGCACTTCTGCTGTTGTGGCCTGGGTTCTCTCTCTGGTCGGGGAACTCTCATAAGCTACACAGAGTGCCGAAAGGAAAGAGAAAATAGAGTAGTTTGTGAATATAATCTAGTTAAGAACTTGGGAGAGCATAGTGATATCTGGAGTATGCAGTGCTCTGGAAGTATTAGGAGATGAGACTGGAAGTAGTAGGGGAGAGAAGAGAAGGAATCTCTTACTGTTGTGAAATAAAAGCCCAGGCACAGGATACAAAGAGTTACAGTGTGCCTGCAGATTTCTGATTCCAGGAATTCCCAGACTTAGTTGTCATTCCCTGGTTCTTCAGGTTCCTACCAGATCTCCAGATTCAAATTGGGCCTTGTTTAATTTGGCAACTGGTTCAAGCTAGAAGTTGGCTGATTTGAAACAGCAATCTATAGAGCAAGCTATCCAAGGATGAAAAATATATTTCAGTGATAATGATAATGGCTGCCATTTATTGAGCATTTAAGTGCTTGGCTCTTTCCAGAGTACATTACAAAATTACCTTTGATCCTTAGAGCAGCACTACCAAATAAGTGGTTGATCTTCATTTAACAGAGCAAGAAACCTTCCATGCTCTGGGAGGTTAAAGTAAACTTGCCCAAGGTTGCAGAACCAGTTAATGGAAGAGATGGAATTGAACCCAGGTTGGTTTGTTTGACAGCTCCTTCTTTCTCTACCACCATGCTGCCCCTCAGGACGGCAAGATGGGTCCTGGAGCAGACGGAATGGCAGCTCAAGAATGTTCAGTGACCGTTTCAGAGGCAGTAAAACTACTATTTCATCTTCGATGTTAAAAGGGCAAACAAGCCATCCCATTATCTGTTATTTAAAGAAGTTTTCCTGAGTCTAATGGCATCAGGATCCTTGGTCAGGAACCTAACCTCCTGATAGTCTTGTTTTGTGAAGAAATCAGATTTAATCATAGGTACATAGCTCTATTTAAAAAACTGAGTACCTTGCTGAACAGTAGTATTTATATTACAAAGTGCATTAGTTTCTCATTAGATGTTTGATTTGTATGTGGAGTTAAAATGGGGTTTGTAACAGTTTGAATACATTATATGCATTTGGCAGATACTTAATTGAATGATGTTGCAGTTATTCAGAATGTGGATATGGCCTAAGGGTGAAGAAAAACCAAGACTTTCTCTTAAAATTTTGGCTGGATGCTACATTTTTGGAACAGAAGCACTAAAGAAGTCTTCTTACTCTGTTAGCATGCAAGTTAACACAAGTTTGACTCTTGTATGTATGTATAGTCTTACAGTTCGGTCACTCAGTCATGTCCGACTCTTTGCGACCCCATGAATCGCAGCACGCCAGGCCTCCCTGTTCATCACATCCTAATCCCTGACAGCTACCCTGCTTTTTGATTCTACATCAGCTCCATGTTTCATGAGTTTATGTGAACAGCATCATACTTTGTCACTCATTTTTTGGGAGCTTCTTTCACTCAACACGGTTCTTTCCAGATTCTTCTGTGTTGAACATAACAGCAGTTCTTTTTTTCATTATCAAGCAGTCTCATTTGAATATAAGATGATTTGCTTAGATGTCTACCTGCCAGTGGATATATGCATTGTGTGCTTTTTTTTTGGCTAATGCAAATGAAGCTGTTGTGAACATTCATGTCCAAATCTTTTTGTGGACATGTCCTTTCTTTTCTCTTGGGTAAATATCTAGCAGGGAAAAGTCTAGGTCACTGCAGTAAGTGTCAGTTCAGTTCAGTTCAGTCGCTCAGTCATGTCCAACTCTTTGCGACCCCATGAATCACAGCACGCCAGGCCTCCCTGTTCATCACCATCTCCCGGAGTTCACTCAGACTCACGTCCATCGAGTCTGTGATGCCATCCAGCCATCTCATCCTCGGTCGTCCCCTTCTCCTCCTGCCCCCAATCCCTCCCAGCATCAGAGTCTTTTCCAGTGAGTCAACTCTTCTCATGAGGTGGCCAAAGTACTGGAGTTTCAGCTTTAGCATCATTCCTTCCAAAGAAATCCCAGGGCTGATCTCCTTCAGAATGGACTGGTTGGATCTCCCTGCAGTCCAAGGGACTCTCGAGTCTTCTCCAACACCACCGTTGAAAAGCATCAATTCTTTGGCGCTCAGCCTTCTTCACAGTCCAACTCTCACATCCATACATGACCACTGGAAAAACCATATGTTTACATTTTTAGCCAAGTGTCAAAAAGCTCTCAAATCAATTGTCATTTTGCATTCCTACCAGCAGGGTGTAAGGGAGAGAGCCTTCCTGTTGCCCTGCAGGCTCACCAGAGTTTGATATCATCAGGTCAGGGTTTCTTCTGTTTGTTACATGTTAACCCTTCTAAAGGGCTTCCCTGGTGGCTCAGAGGTTAATGCGTCTTCCTGCAATGCAGAAGACCCGGGTTTGATCCCTGGGTTGGGAAGATCCCTAGAGAAAGAAATGGCAACCCACTCCAGTACTCTTGCCTAGAGAATTCCATGGAGGGAAGAGCATGTGTGGTGGTTTCTTGTGGGTTTAATTTGCTTTTTTGTTTCTAAACAATGATGTTGAGTATCCTTATATCTGCTTTTTGCTCTCTGAGATTCAGGTGAACCGCAAGGGGACTAAGGCGTGCATATCCATGTGTCCATTCTCCCTCACGTCTTTTCTTGTTGTTGTTGATGTTGAGTTTTAATTTTTTAAATTTGAAGTGGGTATTAGTCTTCTTCTCAGGTATCTGATTTGAAGATATTTTCTCCAGTGTGTAACTAGTCTTTCCTTCTCTTAATAGTGAGTGTCTTTCAAGTGCAGAGGCTTCTGATTTGATTAATACAACTTACTTTTACTTCTTCTTTGAGTGATGCTTTTGGCATTGTATCTAGGAAATCTTTGCTTTACCTAAGGTCACGAAAATACCCTCCTAGGTTTTCTTCTGGAAGTCTTATGGTTTTAGATATTGGTCTACTATTCATTTGAGTTTATTATCACAGGTAGAGCTAAATATCAATCAGAGTTCATATTTTTGCATGTGGATATCAAATCGTTCCAGCACCATTTGTTGGAAAGACAACTTTCTCCACTAAATTGTCTTTGTACCTTTTCAAAGAATCAGTAGATCCTATGTATGTGGGTCTATTTCTGAGCTTTTCATTTTGTTCCTTTGCTCAATCTTTCAATCTTAATGACACAGCATTTTCATTATTGTAGCTTTATAATGAATCCTGAAGTCAAATTGTGTAAGTCCTCTAATGATGTCCTTTTTTTTCAGAATGTGTTTGCTGTCTTAGAAATTCTGTATTTCTATATGAATTTTAGAACTAACTTGTCAAATTTATATTTTGAAAAGACCTCTGAAATAGTGACTAAGACTGCTTTGATTCTATAGATCATTTAGAAGATTTCAGTTTATTTTAAGTGTATGAGTCATGTACATATTTTGAGACTTATTTTTAAGTATTTCATATCTTTGATAGTACATAGGAACAAAATTATTTATATTTATCTTATATTCTTCAGCTTTAAAAAAAAGCATGCAGACTTTAACCTTTGATTAAGCAGTTGCTTGTATGCTTCTAAATAAATTTCTTTTGTCGGATTTAGAAAGTTTATTTCTATTCCCAGTTGATTGAGAGTTTCTGTAAGGAATTGATTTTTAGACCTTATCAAATGATATTACTGTGATGTTCATATAGATTTACTTTTTAAAATTAGAGTATAATTGACTTACAATGTTCTGTTAGTTTCTACTGTACAACTGTGTGAATTAGCTATAAGTAGACATATGTCCCCTCCCACGGGGACCTCCCTCCTGACTCCCATCCCACCCCGCTAGGTCAGCACAGAGCACAGAGCTGAGCTCCCTGTGCTAGACAACAGCTTCCCACAGTTAGATGTACTTTTTAGACTGTTGATATGGTGAATTCCACTGATAATGTTCATGCAAATTTACACTCCTAACATTATCCCTACCTCTGAAATATTAGCCTTTGTATATAGTTGGGAATTTTGTTGCTTAAAACCCTGTTAAGCACTTTTGTATCTCAGCTAAATGGGGGATATTCACATGTAAGTTTCTGTCTTTCTAATATCTTTTTGTATCTAATTAGAGTTGATGTTGTTTACAGTTGACTTTATCTCTGTTCTGTATATCTTCCATGTTTCTTCTTAATATATTAGTTTCTTCTAGCTCCTTGAACATATGCAATACAGTTATAATAACAGTTTTAAATATCAGCCACAGATATTAAAAAACAGAATCATAAATTCTGTCACGTATGTCATTTCTGTGCCAATTTCAGTAGACTTATGTTTCTTCTCATAATAGGTTCTGTTATTTGTGTGGTTTTTTTTTTTTTTTCAGAAGCTTCTTTGCTTATCTGGTAATTTTAGACCAGATGTAAGATATTGTGACCTTTTCCTTGTTCATCAGACAATATTGATTTCCCCCAGATATGCTAGAGCTCTCCTTTGGGATAACATCAAGTTATGTGCAATTAGTTTGATCTTTTTTGTTTTTTTCTTGTAATCTTTGTTATTTGAGATCAGAACAGAGTTCAATCTGGAGTTATTTTTCTGCAGTGTGGAGACAAGACCCTCCTTGGTATCCTAACTGATGCTGGGAGAGTTACAGAGTTTTTCAGTCTGGCTCTTAGGAGCGAGCACTATCCCCAACCTCATGCCCGTGACAAGTACTGCTCTCTCTGATCTTTCCAGATGGGTCTTTCGCCACCCTTGTGTAATTTCGTTGTACATGTTCATGGGTTTCTGCTATTCTGCACACTGGAGGGAGAAGCTGTGCATAACCAGAGTTGTCTTGCCTTGTAGGCCTCTCCTTTGGAGAGCTCCAGCGCCTCTGGCTTCCTCATTTCCAGCTCTGTCTCCCTGAACACTAGCCTGTGCCTGGCCTGGGTTCTTCCTTCTTCCACCACCTAGAAACCTTCTTAGGGTCGTAGACTTGGTCAGCTGTGGGACTCACTTCATGTTTCCCAAACTTGGCAATTAGTTTCCTTCTTCACTTGATGTCCAATGTCTTAAAAACTGTTGTTTTATGTATTTTAAGTTATTTTTGGTGAAAGAGTTAATCCCATTTCTGTTACATCATCTTGGTTGGACACAGAAGTGATTCTGCAGCATTATAACTTTGAATACACTGTCGCCCTTTCCTTCTCTTCCTTGCTGTGAAGGAAGGCATTCAGTAATGTCTTCCTTGCTCTAAATTAACTTCCAGGATTCCCTGCCAATCTTGGCTCTGTTTCACAAGCTCCTGGGGTCACAGATATGCTTCTGTGCATGTGCTTTGGTGCTTTGGTAACCTTTGAAAGCACAGTTGCATTCCTTTCTTGTTTCTTTTATGCAGAATGGCTATTTCCATTTGTGACTTGCTAAGTTACTGAAAGAAAACTTGATAAATGCATGTAGAAAGCATGAGTGTTCCATGATGAGAAAATATTTATATATTCAGCTATTGATGAAATCACTTTAAGGGTAATTTTCTTATTTTGTGCCAAACATGTGGTATCAATTTTTTTTTTTCTTGGATTGTCACCATCTCTCTATTACTGTCAACCTGTGGAATATAAGATATCTTCATTTTCTCAGTGGAAAAGTTAATAACAAAATACAATACCCCCACTTGACCATCTGATTTTTTCCCAAATTTATATAAATTCCACCAGAATGGAGTTTCTTGTGAATTGATCAGTATGATTTGTCACCAAAACTAATATTGTTGGCCTTAAGATTGATAGTATAAAATAAATATGACAACGTTCTTGCTCTTGACAAATTTTCAGTGAAATACATGCTTTAATTACGAAATAGGCCTGAGGTGCCATGACCTGAATTAGAAAAAAAGATGATGAAGATGGGGAGGAGAGAATGAACCCAGGAGGCTCTGTCTATATGTAGGGCTCAGCCCAGAGGTGAGGGAGTAGGAAGTGCGGCCCAGGTCTCTGGATCAAACTTTCAATGCCCGCTTGTGCTCCTGTCGACTGGGACAGAGAGGACGCAGACAACAAACTGGAAGGGCTGCTGAAAATTGCTGCAGTAATCGCACATCTTTTCCCTTTGTTCTTTTTGCCTTTATTTTTATTTTTCCAGTTTTATTGAGGTTTCACTGACACATAACATTATGTAAGGTGCATGTGTATATATTTAAAGTGTACAGTGTTGATTTGATGCATTTATAAACTGCAGAATGGTCACCAGCATAGCATTAGTGAGTCTGCACCTCCGTCCTGTCACGTAATCAGTATTTCTTTGCTGCAGTGAGAACACTCAAGATCTATCTGCTCTGTTAGCATCATTCAAGTGCGTGATACGGTATTACTAGCTATAATCATCAAGCTGTACATTAGATCCCCAAATGTGTTAATCTTATAAGTGGACGTGTGTACCCTTTGACCAATATTTCCCCATTTCCCCCAACTAGGAAGTTCGTTGGTAACTTCCACGCTACTCTGTGTGTCTCTGAGTTTGTCATTTTTAGATTCCACATATAAGTGAGATCATACAGAATGTCTTTCTCTACCTCTCTTATTTCAGTTAACATAATGCCCTCAAGGTCCAATCAAGTTATTCAAATGGGAGGATTTCCTTCTTTCTCGCAGCTCTGTGTGTGTGTGTGTGGACATCTTTATCCATTAACTTGTTATTAGACACTTAGGTTTCCATATCTTGGCCAATGTGAATAATGCTGCAATGGACATGAGAGTGTAGATATCTCTATGAGATCCTGACTTTAATTCTTTTGGATATATAGCAGCAGTGAGATTGATTTACTTCCAATTATTATCTTAGCTTTTCCACGAGAATATTAATCCTATGTGGCAAGTAATAACAATTAGTTCCCTGAAATCACTTTTAAAACCAATTCTTTCTTTAACATTAAATATAATGCTATTCCAGGTCCATTCAAATTTGGACTTGCTTGGATTGTCATGGTCTCTCCATTTTACTTATAGCATCAATTCCTCAGAAAATTGGAGCTCACAGGCACAGGGAAGCCATACAATGACTCACCATTGAATTGAGTCACTTTATAATTTTGGTTATTAATATAAAACAAGTCAGTCATACCATTTCTCAGGATTTAATAAATTTGATATTTTAAATGAATGCATCATCATCAGATCTTAAAAAGCAGTTGAAAGGAGAGGTCCTGAAACTCCTGTTGGATTTTGAGCAGTGATGAATTAATGGGACACAAGGAGACAGAGTTTGTTATCAGAGGTCTAGGTCTAATGGCTCTGAACTGATCTTCTTCACCCCTGAGTTGTGCCCACCTCTGGGACGATTTCATCCCCACTCCCTTCTGAGCCTGTTAGCAGTACACAGAGGCAAACCCAGGTTTTAAAATACGTTTGCTACTCATCTGTTTCAAAACCAAAGCTTCGTCTCCATAGAAGAGGTGAAATTTCTAGTGCAAGGAAGCTCAGAATTACTGGACTTTCTATGTTTTTTCTTGAGACACGGGATCTTAGGTTTGCGGGTGATGCCAAACGTGTTAATGCTAAGAGCAGGAGTCCATAAGCAGCATGTGCTTTAAGTCCATTTTGGCAAGGAGCCCGTGGGCACTTGCCCAGCCAGGCTGGCACAGAGTGAGGAAGGGAATGCGCATGGAATTTCAGTCTGGGGTTGGCAGTGTCCCACACCGTGGGCCTGGATGGTCGGAGACAAGGTTGAAGGCATTCCTGTCCCGTGGTCTCCATTTCAAGTGAAAAAAGCACACATGTGTTCTGTCTAGTACTTCACACGATTAGGTTTATGGCACCCGTTAGAGCTTTCTTGTTTTCATTTAAAAAGCAGCATCCGAAAGATGCCATAATAAAAGATGCTATAAGCAAAAGAAACGATGTCACCTCTCTTCCAGTGTGTGTTGCTTCCATGTGGGATGGGGAAGGGGTGCAGTAGATATTAAAGTAGGAAAGCGGCAATTACATATTTTATGTTAAAAGCCCATGAAGTCACAAAATGAACCTTTGATTATGGTCCCTTTTAAAAAATTTTAAAAGATGGACTCTGAGTAGAGAAAGCTAATTATATAATTAGAATTGTGACAAAATAAACATTGAAATAGGCTTCCAGTTAAAGCTTCTGGTGTGGACACATGTGGGTGCTTTCTCTCCTACCAGAATTCATTTATACAGTATTACCAAGACTTTATTTTCAAAGCGTATGCCAGGCAACACAGTTCTTACTGTGTCCAAATATATGATGGGGGGGGGTACGAATGCATGACAAGTTCATAGAGACTAGAAAACCATCCCCACAAAATAGGAGAGTCCTTGACTCGGGATGGGAAGGAACTGGCCACAAGACAGAAATTAATCAGTTTTCCGCAGCAGTCACCTGTGAGTAGTGTCCCATCTAACAATGAGTGCAAACACTGGATTTGGAGCTAACCCAAAGTGCAGCATGACTGCATTAAGATGACAGGAGGTGGGAAAGCTGCATCAATGTTGGAGACACGGAATGAGAAAGGAAGGAAGTGAAGTCGCTCAGTCGTGTCTGACTCTTTGAGACGCCATGGACTATAGCCTGCCAGGCTCCTCCATCCATGAGATTTTCCAGGCAAGAATACTGGAGTGGGTTGCCATTTCCTTCTCCAATGCAGAGTGAGGGTAAGGAATAAAAATTGAAATCCTTTTCCCATGGTACACGGTTAATAGATTATGCCTGTTACTGGAAAATTCTTGTTGTTAGCTCTAAGGAATAAATATCTAGATATTCAACTGAAAGAAATGGCGGGAAGGACAGAATTTTTGTTGTTCTTTGTTCACTAAGTTGTGTCCGACTTTTTGTGACCCTATGGACTGCAGCACTCCAGGCTTCCCTGTCCTTTACTATCTCCCTGAGATTGCTCAAACCCATGTCCATTGAGTCAGCGATGCCATCCAACCATTCATCTGCTGTTGTTCCCTTCTCCTCCCGCCTTCAATCTTTCCCAGCATCAGGGTATTTTCCAATGAGTCAGCTCTTCATAAAGTATTGGAAATTCAGCTTCAGCATCAGTCCTTCCAGTGAATATTCAGGACTGATATCCTTTAGGATGGACTGGTTGTATCTCCTTGTAGTCCAAGGGACTCTCAAGAGTCTTCTCCAACACCACAGTTCAAAAGCATCAATTCTTTGGCACTGAGCTTTCTTCACAGTTCACCTCTCACATCCATACATGACCACTAGAGAAACCATAGCCTTGACTAGAAGAACCTTTGTTGGCAAAGTACTGTCTCTGCTTTTTAATATGCTGTCTAGGTTGGTCATAGCTTTTCTTCCAAGGAGCAAACACTCTTTAATTTCATGGCTGCAGTCACCATCTGCAGTGATTTTGGAGCCTAAGAAAATTAAATCTGTCACTGTTAGCATTGTTTCCGCATCTATTTGCTATGACATGATGGGACTGGATGCCATGCTTATTATGAAAAACTTGCTATTTCTCATAATGAATGTTAGAAAGCTACTTAACTCCCATTTGATATGTATATTTAACATTAATAAAATTGTTTTAGAAGTATGGCCATCATTGGGTGTGTTGCAGGTTGTAGGTTTTCTCTCTTAATGAAGCATCCTCTGCTGTCAAAAGGACTTGGGATCTAGTTCTGTGTTCAAATAGGTTTGGTCTTGTTTCTGGAGACATAGTGCTTAAAATTCTTGTCAACAATTAGACCTAGGAGTATGGTCCTAAACTGTACCACCCACGATTGCATGGCCTACTTGCCTCTATCCTCCCACCTTTGCTTGTTGGGGAGGCACCTGGCTTGAGGAAAGGGAGCTGAGACTAAGAAAAACCACTGAATTGTGGAAGTTTCTTCTAGACTAAAAGTTATCATGTATTGTGTTATCAACTGGATAGCTACCTTTCTAACACTTTGAATGTGTGATCCATAGCTTAAGCTATTCATAAATCTCAAATCAAACACATTATCATCTTACAAACAAATATCAGTTCCATCATTTTAATTAACTATAATCTTAAAAAACAAAAGCAGCTAAACCTATCAGAATAAACAACATTTTCAGTCATTATTAAGTGAAAGGAAGACGATTTGGGGGAGCATCACTTTTGTTGCTGTGCTAAGTCACTTCAGTGGTGTCTGACCCTGTGTGACTCCAGGGACTGAAGCCCGCCAGACCACTCTGTCTATGGCATTCTCTAGGCAAGAATACTGGAGCGGGCTGCTGTTTCCTTCTCCAGGGGATCTTCCCAACCCAGGGATCGAACCCACACCTCTTATGTCTCACGCATTGGCAGACAAGTTCTTTATTATGAACACTGCCTGGGAAGCCCTTTCGCCATCTTTATTCACTTTCAGTAAATGTAATTATAGGTGCCATTTTTATTCACATACAATCACATTTATTGTCTCAGTCTCATTGTTGATGGAGAAACTGTGCAGATTCCTTTGCAGTTAACTTCTCTTGAATGCCTAATTTGACCACACACACACACACACAAAATGTGCTTTTAACTTTGTAGAGTGGCTGGTGGGTCTCAGGACCTGAAGCTTGAAAGAATCCTGTCTTGAACCTAAGGAAGGAAGCACTAGGCTCTGTTTCTGCAGTATGATAAGCACATGTCATGCGTTTTCTCTCCCAGGAGTACCAGCCTTGTAACACTAACCCATGCCCTGAGCTGAAAAAGACCACGCCCTGGACTCCCTGGACGCCCGTCAACATCTCTGACAATGGGGGTCACTACGAGCAGCGATTTCGGTACACGTGCAAAGCCCGTCTGCCTGATCCAAACTTGCTGGAAGTGGGAAGACAGAGAATTGAGATGCGGTACTGCTCTAGTGATGGAGCCAGTGGCTGCTCCACTGACGGTGAGCCAGCGACCCCGGAGGCACTGACCTGCTTCCAGGGACAGGCATTCTGTGTCCTCTCCAAGTTCATAGAACAGCTGTGGGGGGAGGTGGATTTTTCCTGTTCATTATGGCTTAGCCATGTTTATAACAATGATCTCTCTACATCAGAACTGACTTTATAGCAAACTGGTGGGAAAGACCCTTACTGTAAATATTCAGTTACATGTTGGGGTGCTTCCCTGTCTCCATCCCTCAGAATAGCACCATATTTATAATGGGTCCAGAAAAATTTATGGGAGATGTATTTACTATCAGAATATATACTGAGGAACCTCTGCATTCTTCCATCGCCACTTTTATTCACATACAATTATATATATTTATCATTCTTGATGTCAGAGACTATACAGATCCCTTTGCAGTTGGTACTGAAATGTAACCTGCAAATAAAGCTTTTCCTTTTTTTACTCCCCAAATGGGACAAAGAAGTGGATATCTGTGTTTATGTTTATGTCTATGTTTCTGCTAAAAAAGGCAGTATGTGTGAATCCTTTAATACTATTTGAAACTGCTTTGCCCCTTACAATTGTACAAATCCCTTCAATGCCGTATGACTTATGTAGGGAGAGCACTAAGGTAGATGGGATGATCCACTCTCTGCCTGGTCCTACCACTGAATGGTTACCTTCCGCCACTAACGCCACTGCCGCCTGCACCCACCAGGCAACTCACTAGCTCCCTCTGAGGCTCAGGTGTCTCAACTACAGAAAAGGGAGTGAGGTTGGCCATCCCAAAGAGATTCATTTCTGCTTCTGTCTTTCTCTCTCCTCTAATGCTCATCTGATTTAAGAAAACTGGCACAATCCTGAAAAGAAAATAAGGTGGTTCTTGGAGCAAGATGATAAGAACAGTAGTAGTCATGTTTTGCACTGGACCAGCTTGACCATTTCTTACACTTCTGCACTTATGAGTCTCTGGTATTCTCCCAGCGTGACTGTGGTAGAGAATACACAGTCACCATCAACATCATTTTTAGGTTCAGAGTGATTGGCCTTGACGGACCACAGAGCTGATGAGTCGCCATGTTGGGCTTGCCATGGGTGGGATAAGCTTATGGAGGTGCCATGAGTCTGTGCCTGCTTTGTCGCAGGGCTGCACTCACAGGAGCAGTTCTGAGTGAGAGTCACCAGCTACACGTGGGTCTCAGATCTCCATTCCTCCTCCTGGAGCTGCCAGCCTGGATGCTTTGCGGCTCAACAGTTGCCGTCAAGAGCCTCTCCCAGTCATATTTCCACTGACATAACTGTCTCCTGACCTCAAACCATTCTGTTCCCTGTAGTTCCACAGCTGTACAAGTTTTTCATTGTTTCTTGGTGGGGAAGGGGGCAAGAAGTCTACTATAGTGAAATATTTTATTTGAATAAGTATACTCGTTAAGTCAAAGGGATAAACACTAACTACCGACAAAATCAAGCAACATGATATGCATTCTGATTCATTATAATATCCTGCTTTAGTGAGAAAGAAAGATAGGTGATAGAATACCAAGAAATAGGTAACTGAAGACCCATTTTAAATATCTATGTACCACAAGAGATGGTCTAATGATCTCAAGTTAGGGTTCTGCGATAAAATACAAAATGTGCAATTTAATATGAATTTCAGATATTTTTCAAAAATCATTTTAGTATAAGTATATTCCATGTGCTTCCCTGGTGGCTCAGATGGTGAAGAATCTGCCTGCCATGCAGAAGACCTGGGTTTGATCCCTGGGTTGGGAGGATCCCCTGGAGAAAGGAAAGGTAACCCACTCCAGTATTCTTGCCTGGAAAAGACCATGGCTAGAGGAGCTTGGTGAGCTACAGTCCATGGAACTGCAAAGAGTTGGACATGACTGAGCAACTAACACACACATGTTCCATGTGTCTTTCTTTAAGATAGGTAGATCCCATGCACTTATGTACATATTTATACTAAAATATTATTTGTTATTTATCTGAAACTAAAATTTAACTGGGCTTCCTGTATTTTATTTGCTAAATCTGGTAACCCTGTCTTAAATTCAGTCACTTATTCCCTTATTTCAGAGCAGGCTGTGAACTTAATTCTTATGACATCAAAGGTAAAAAAGAGAAAATGAATGCCATTGTTTTTTTAACTTTATTCTCTTTTCTGAACATTTATTTTTTAATCCTTCCTTTCTCATATATATATAAAACCAACATTAACATTAATTTTTAATAATAGTCATATAAGCTAAGGAAATTTTTGATACACATTTTAAAAAGACATCTTACATTTCCTCTGAAAGTATACTGTGGGCATGGTTTGAAAAATACTTCATCCTTCTTGCTTCTTAATGGCTTCAAGTTCTAATTACCAGCCACCCATCTTGGTATTGATACCCTGAGAATACAGAATTGGACTTGTTTGTCTCCTGTCACACAAAACAAGGCTAAATTGTGTGTTCTATATTGATTAACCACAAAGGACTGTCTCATCAGAGAAATAGGTTTCTCATCCGTTTTCTCTGAAGAGCACCCCACATAGGTTTCTGAGCCACGAATTTCAAGTAAGCAACCAAGAAGCCTAGAACCATCCATATGTCTGCCTCCTCACACCCAGAACCTCATGCCATACTTTGAGGTTTTTGCTAAAACCCAATGGTGGAGCCCGGTGGGCTGCCGTCTACGGGGTTGCACAGAGTCAGACACGGCTGAAGCGACTTAGCAGCATGTCACCTTGCTTCCATTTGAGAAAATAACTGAGTATTTCTTAATATTTTAAGGCAGTAGACATGTTCATCAAAATAATCACAAATTGTACAAGGGCAATTTGTTGCAGAATTCCCAATGGAAGTGAGAAGGGTGTATTTTCTTTGGAAGAAGTTTCTCAGAACAGTAAGTGATCTATTACCAAAAAAAAAAAAAAAGACTCTGTTATTGTACAAGGACTTTGCCACATTCACAAATCGAGGTCTTAGTTGCACCATTATTTAATAGCAACTGTGGAGATAGAAGGCTTGAATTATAGGAGATTATCAGGCAAACTGCAATTTTATTTTTATTTCGTTTTTTGCTTCTGCGGTAAAAATTGTTCCACGGATACTTGAGAATGTGGTTGCAGAGGCAGAGCAGAGAGTGGTTGCAGAATGAGAGTTAGTTTGGACTCTGGTTACTCTAAGAGCTCCTAACAAAATCACACTTGGGCCATTTCCTTGGCAGGCCTGTCCGGAGATTTCCTGCGGTCGGGGAGATACTCCGCCCACACCGTCAACGGGGCGTGGTCGGCCTGGACGTCGTGGTCGCAGTGCAGCCGAGACTGCAGCCGGGGCATCCGGAACCGGAAGCGTGTCTGCAACAACCCAGAGCCCAAGTTCGGGGGCATGCCTTGCCTGGGCCCGTCCCTGGAATACCAAGAATGCAACATCTTGCCCTGCCCAGGTGAGCAGGTCCCGAAATCTGGAAAAACTGAAACATCAAGGTCTTGGAAGACCTTCTCATCCAGCTTCCCTGGCTTTATGTTTGAGTATAACTTGTGATAGATAGGTGGATACAGACCCAGGTGTGGATGGAGGTGTAGATACATACATGTGGGCTTCCCAGGTGGCTCTAGTGGTAAAGAACCCACCTGCCAATGCAGGAGACTTAAGAGATGCTGATTAATCCCAGGCTCAGTAAGATCCCCTGGAGGAGGTCATGGCAACTCACTCCAGTATTCTTGCCTGGAGAATCCCATGGACAGAGGAGCCTGGCGGGCTGCAGTCCATGGTGATGTATAGAGTCAGACATGACTGAAGTGGCTTAGCACAGCACAGCATAGATACAGGTTCGATATATAGACGCTGATGTGGATGCAGATGTAGGGGTAGACGGTGACATAGACACATAGATGTCAGGATAGATACAGGTTTAGAATTATGGATGTAGAGATAATCTTCCAGCTGCCTTGCTATAAAGACAAATATAACCTAGACCAGACTATGTTCATCTGTTTCTGCTGCTGTTAAAGAAACCGGAGCTGCTCTGAGGGATGGTGGGCCCAGGCACCGCACCTCATGAGAAGTGGGCTGGGCTTCTTCGCCTGGAGAGACGTGTCCTGTCCTTGACACCGGAGCTGGCCCCTCCCAGCCTGTGATGGGCCCAGCCCCCAGAACTGGCCTCCCTTCATACCACAGAGCCTTCACCAAAGTGACCGTCAACAGGGCTGGCCCCTGACAGCCTGCCAAGCCCGTCCTGGGTGCCCTCAGCTCACAGGCGTCCGCCTCCTGCTGAGTTCAGTCCTCCAAACGTGCAGCGCCTCTCCGGCAGGCCCGCCGGAGGTGCACTGTCAGAGTCTCCTCCCTGAGTCCACGAATTCCCGCACAAGCACCGGGTCAGTAAATGAGCTTCAAGGGCCCCCACGCAGGGTGCTGAGTACCGACACGGCTCGGAAGGCTGCTCGGCCGTCTCTGATGCTCTCAGCATCTCTGCCTTCTTCCTGCCCCGGCCCTGAGTGCAGCTCTGCCACCAGAGAGCTTCCTCTGGCCTTCCCACGTCAGAGCAGCTTTCATTTAACCCCACGCTGCATGGCCATGCTGCGCGCTGGGCTCTGGTTTTGTATCCTGCCTTCAACTTTTTCGGAGTGACCACCCAAGGAGGGTGACCATCTCACTCCTGACCATGCCCTCAACTCCCAGTGAGCCTGGCACACGCTCCAAATAGCTCCAATGATGGTTGTTGAAGGATGAGAGAATAAGCAGTTTGTTACTTGATCTTCCTTTTTTTAATTCATTCAGTTCTTCAGCAAACATTTTGGATAACCCACTGCGAATTATTTACTGAATATAAAAAGACTCGGACTTCCCTGCTAGCTCAGCTGGTAAAGAATCCCCTGCAATGCAGGAGACCTGGATTTGATCCCTGGGTTGGGAAGATCCCCTGGAGGAAGGCTAGGCTGCCCACTCCAGTCTTCTTGGGCTTCCCTGGTGGCTCAGACAGTAAAGAATCCCCCTGCAGTGCAGGAGACCTCAGTTCCATCCCTGGGTTGGGAAGATCCCCTGGAGGAGAGCGTGGCAACCCACTCCAGTATTCTCACCTGGAAAATCCCCATGGACAGAGGAACCTGGCAGACTACAGCCCATGGGGTTGCAAAGAGTNAAAAGAAAAAAAAGACTCTGTTATTGTACAAGGACTTTGCCACATTCACAAATCGAGGTCTTAGTTGCACCATTATTTAATAGCAACTGTGGAGATAGAAGGCTTGAATTATAGGAGATTATCAGGCAAACTGCAATTTTATTTTTATTTCGTTTTTTGCTTCTGCGGTAAAAATTGTTCCACGGATACTTGAGAATGTGGTTGCAGAGGCAGAGCAGAGAGTGGTTGCAGAATGAGAGTTAGTTTGGACTCTGGTTACTCTAAGAGCTCCTAACAAAATCACACTTGGGCCATTTCCTTGGCAGGCCTGTCCGGAGATTTCCTGCGGGCGGGGAGATACTCCGCCCACACCGTCAACGGGGCGTGGTCGGCCTGGACGTCGTGGTCGCAGTGCAGCCGAGACTGCAGCCGGGGCATCCGGAACCGGAAGCGTGTCTGCAACAACCCAGAGCCCAAGTTCGGGGGCATGCCTTGCCTGGGCCCGTCCCTGGAATACCAAGAATGCAACATCTTGCCCTGCCCAGGTGAGCAGGTCCCGAAATCTGGAAAAACTGAAACATCAAGGTCTTGGAAGACCTTCTCATCCAGCTTCCCTGGCTTTATGTTTGAGTATAACTTGTGATAGTTAGGTGGATACAGACCCAGGTGTGGATGGAGGTGTAGATACATACATGTGGGCTTCCCAGGTGGCTCTAGTGGTAAAGAACCCACCTGCCAATGCAGGAGACTTAAGAGATGCTGATTAATCCCAGGCTCAGTAAGATCCCCTGGAGGAGGTCATGGCAACTCACTCCAGTATTCTTGCCTGGAGAATCCCATGGACAGAGGAGCCTGGCGGGCTGCAGTCCATGGTGATGTATAGAGTCAGACATGACTGAAGTGGCTTAGCACAGCACAGCATAGATACAGGTTCGATATATAGACGCTGATGTGGATGCAGATGTAGGGGTAGACGGTGACATAGACACATAGATGTCAGGATAGATACAGGTTTAGAATTATGGATGTAGAGATAATCTTCCAGCTGCCTTGCTATAAAGACAAATATAACCTAGACCAGACTATGTTCATCTGTTTCTGCTGCTGTTAAAGAAACCGGAGCTGCTCTGAGGGATGGTGGGCCCAGGCACCGCACCTCATGAGAACTGGGCTGGGCTTCTTCGCCTGGAGAGACGTGTCCTGTCCTTGACACCAGAGCTGGCCCCTCCCAGCCTGTGATGGGCCCAGCCCCCAGAACTGGCCTCCCTTCATACCACAGAGCCTTCACCAAAGTGACCGTCAACAGGGCTGGCCCCTGACAGCCTGCCAAGCCCGTCCTGGGTGCCCTCAGCTCACAGGCGTCCGCCTCCTGCTGAGTTCAGTCCTCCAAACGTGCAGCGCCTCTCCGGCAGGCCCGCCGGAGGTGCACTGTCAGAGTCTCCTCCCTGAGTCCACGAATTCCCGCACAAGCACCGGGTCAGTAAATGAGCTTCAAGGGCCCCCACGCAGGGTGCTGAGTACCGACACGGCTCGGAAGGCTGCTCGGCCGTCTCTGATGCTCTCAGCATCTCTGCCTTCTTCCTGCCCCGGCCCTGAGTGCAGCTCTGCCACCAGAGAGCTTCCTCTGGCCTTCCCACGTCAGAGCAGCTTTCATTTAACCCCACGCTGCATGGCCATGCTGCGCGCTGGGCTCTGGTTTTGTATCCTGCCTTCAACTTTTTCGGAGTGACCACCCAAGGAGGGTGACCATCTCACTCCTGACCATGCCCTCAACTCCCAGTGAGCCTGGCACACGCTCCAAATAGCTCCAATGATGGTTGTTGAAGGATGAGAGAATAAGCAGTTTGTTACTTGATCTTCCTTTTTTTAATTCATTCAGTTCTTCAGCAAACATTTTGGATAACCCACTGCGCATTATTTACTAAATATAAAAAGACTCGGACTTCCCTGCTAGCTCAGCTGGTAAAGAATCCCCTGCAATGCAGGAGACCTGGATTTGATCCCTGGGTTGGGAAGATCCCCTGGAGGAAGGCTAGGCTGCCCACTCCAGTCTTCTTGGGCTTCCCTGGTGGCTCAGACAGTAAAGAATCCCCCTGCAGTGCAGGAGACCTCAGTTCCATCCCTGGGTTGGGAAGATCCCCTGGAGGAGAGCGTGGCAACCCACTCCAGTATTCTCACCTGGAAAATCCCCATGGACAGAGGAACCTGGCAGACTACAGCCCATGGGGTTGCAAAGAGTCGGACACGACTGAGGGACTAAGCACAGCACAGCATAGAGAAAGGCTCAGTGACCTGGCCCAGGTTGGAAAGGAACTTAAGAATTTAGTGAGGAGGCATCCTGTGAACAACAGCAACNCCTGGCAGACTACAGCCCATGGGGTTGCAAAGAGTCGGACACGACTGAGGGACTAAGCACAGCACAGCATAGAGAAAGGCTCAGTGACCTGGCCCAGGTTGGAAAGGAACTTAAGAATTTAGTGAGGAGGCATCCTGTGAACAACAGCAACCTCGTAGGGTCACCAGCTATTTGGTTGATGACAAAATGCAGTGGCTGTATCAGCTGGGGACCCACTGAGCTGCAATCGGGGCAGCTGTACCGAGCAGGCTGCCCCTGGGCTGAGTCCTCAGGGCCAGATGCGAGTTGGCCATATAGACAAGCAGGGGTGGGGAATAAGGGGTCACGCTAAGTATGGTGCACAGGGTTTTTAAAGGCACAGAAGCCTGCATCTGTAGCATCTTTTTCAGTTGGTTAAAAAAACAATTTTCCTGAATTCCTTAAGCAAAGAACTGACTCGCAACAGTACTTAGAGAGCATCTGTTAGATGGACAGATGGATGGATGGATGATGAACGAATTGTGGGCAGATGATGATGGATGATGAGAGGATGGTGGGCGGACAGTTGGGTGGGTGGATGAACATGTACATTAAACTTCATATACAGTCCCCAGCTTTGTGGTGGGGACTCCCAGTCACGTTCCTGCTCCTCCTGCTACTCTGCACTTCCTAGACTCTCTCTGCCTAAATTTCCCTAGCCTCAGGAGACTCTTCCCTCCAAACTACCCAGCTTTCTTGGCTGAGCCATGCTGAGCGGCTGGGAAAGGTCATGTCTTTCCCACAGCCCCAGCGTGGAGAGTTGAAGGGCTCCTCTTTCCCCAGGGGGCCAAGAGGGAACCCGTGGGGCAACCTGATTAGATTAGCATCTGTGCTCTAAAGAGAGGCCGGGAGGCAGCATGAGAAAGTCAGGACCCCTCGCCCACACCAACTCCCCAGACTCCAGACACGAGCCCTGGCTGCTGTCGGCAGAACGTGCAGACTCCTGCAGATTCTTGGGTGCTGCCCTGGCCCTCGGGTGCTAGGCTGGGGTCCATCTCAGACACATCCCATCAGCGTGACCTAGTGGCTGCTTTTATTTTTGTGGATGTGCTGGTCGAAACAGCACTGTGTATGCATAACCTTGTTGTACTGCGATAGCTCTTTTGAAAGCCAAGATTCCCTAGAGGGCTGTGAAAACATTCAGAGTGGCCCTCTTCACTTTCCACTTGGGAGGGTACAAGTTCAGGGGCGAAGTGGGGCAAATGCTAATTATCTCTCCCACCTCCTAGAAAATTCCTAACACAACACGGAGGGATTGGAAGAGTTCAGAGCTTTGCATGCTGAGCTGCTCAGCCGGTTATGGGCTATTTTTGCCTCATCTAGGACTCTTCCCTCTCTATGAATTTACTCCTCCTTCATCCTCTTGGGTCCAAAAAGGGGCACTGTATTTTATTTTAAAATGAGTTTTCTCTTTATGGGCTTCCTTGGTGGCTCAGGGAAAATCCACCTGCCAGTGCAGGAAATGTGGCTTTGATCCCTGGGTTGAGAAGATCCCCAGAGAAAGAAATGGGAACCGACTCCAGTATTATTGCCTGGGAAATCCCATGGACAGAGGAGCCTGGCGGGCTACAGTCCATGGGGTCAGACATGACTTAGCCACCAAATAACAAGAGTCAGACATGACTTAGCGACTGAATAACAACAGCGTTCTGTCTGTAACATACATTAGGCACCTGTGGTGTGCGAGGAACACTTATTGCTTCTCTGTCCGTGAAACCCTGAAGTCCACACTTTGTTCAGTAAACTGCAAGGAACACAAAGGGAGCCTAAGACTTTGGTTCTGTCCTGTGCTGTTGGCAGCAGTGAGCAGTAGCTGGAACTCCACCCGAACAGCTACAGAACCAGGTTCATGGTCAGCCCCAGAGGCCGGATTTTGTTCTGCAGACATACATGGGTTCCTCAATCACCCCTGCACTTGCATGTTACATGCTTAGCAATATTTCCTGGAAGAATTGAGAGGAACTGAGGAAGCATGGGGAGGAATGTGGAAGACCCTATACGCCCTCCTGTGATGGTCCCTGGTGTGCCCGACGTGTTCCCACGATGCAGACCCTGGGTAGCCCCACCAGCTTGGTCAGATATGGGTTTCAGAAGTGCTGTGGTTTTGTGCCCCTTCCCAGTGGATGGCATGTGGTCTTGCTGGTCCTCCTGGTCCACGTGCTCGGCGACATGTGGAGGGGGACACTACATGAGGACCCGCTCGTGCACAAACCCAGCCCCCGCCTACGGAGGTGACATCTGCCTGGGACTGCACACGGAGGAGGCGCTCTGCAGCACGCAGCCCTGCCCCGGTAAGCAGCCCCTCCCGGCCCCGCGCAGAGGGCAGGGCGATTTCGGCCTTCCCCTTGGTAAAGACTCTGCCCACAATGCAGGAGATCCGCTGGAGAAGGGATATGCTACCCACTCCAGTTTTCTTGGGCTTCCCTTGTGGCTCAGCAAGAATCTGCCTGCAAGTTCTGTCTGTAACATACATTAGGCACCTGTGGTGTGCGAGGAACACTTATTGCTTCTCTGTCCGTGAAACCCTGAAGTCCACACTTTGTTCAGTAAACTGCAAGGAACACAAAGGGAGCCTAAGACTTTGGTTCTGTCCTGTGCTGTTGGCAGCAGTGAGCAGTAGCTGGAACTCCACCCGAACAGCTACAGAACCAGGTTCATGGTCAGCCCCAGAGGCCGGATTTTGTTCTGCAGACATACATGGGTTCCTCAATCACCCCTGCACTTGCATGTTACATGCTTAGCAATATTTCCTGGAAGAATTGAGAGGAACTGAGGAAGCATGGGGAGGAATGTGGAAGACCCTATACGCCCTCCTGTGATGGTCCCTGGTGTGCCCGACGTGTTCCCACGATGCAGACCCTGGGTAGCCCCACCAGCTTGGTCAGATATGGGTTTCAGAAGTGCTGTGGTTTTGTGCCCCTTCCCAGTGGATGGCATGTGGTCTTGCTGGTCCTCCTGGTCCACGTGCTCGGCGACATGTGGAGGGGGACACTACATGAGGACCCGCTCGTGCACAAACCCAGCCCCCGCCTACGGAGGTGACATCTGCCTGGGACTGCACACGGAGGAGGCGCTCTGCAGCACGCAGCCCTGCCCCGGTAAGCAGCCCCTCCCGGCCCCGCGCAGAGGGCAGGGCGATTTCGGCCTTCCCCTTGGTAAAGACTCTGCCCACAATGCAGGAGATCCGCTGGAGAAGGGATATGCTACCCACTCCAGTTTTCTTGGGCTTCCCTTGTGGCTCAGCAAGAATCTGCCTGCAATGCTGGAGACCTGGGTTCGATCCCTGGGTCGGGAAGATCCCCTGGAGAAGGAAATGGCACCCACTTGAATATTCTTGCCTGGGAAATCCCATGGACAGAGGAGCCTGGCAGGCTACAGTCCATAAGGTCACAAAGAGTTGTACATGACTGAGTGACTGAGCAGGCAGGCAGGGAATGGGAACTGACATTTTGTTGCTGAGAATCAGGGAGGGAATCAGAGAGCCTTTATGGAGAGGCTTCATGAGAATCCCCTCAGGACCGTGGGCATGGGTTCCAGGCTCAGAGGCTGGGTGGCCCCGGTGCCCAGTGGATACCCTATAGCAGCCTTCCCCATCCAAGAATAGTTCAGTTTTCTGACATATAGGGACCACTTGGAGTGAAAATGAGACACTCTTTTCTGAATCTGACTTAAACTTTGAAACGCTCTAACACGTGTGTGTGTGTATTTTCTTAACTAGCTCCAGAAGATTTTCCTTGCAGGTTTCTTGTATTTTGAGAAATGTTTAGAAACCGTATCCTCAGTCAGTCCAAAAGCAGTTACTTTACACATTTCTCAGGAAATACTGTACCCTTTACAATCGATCAAAACACGTTTGGTTTCCAGATTTTCCCTGAACTGCAAAGAGGATGCTTACATTTAAAAAGGAATAAAAAAGCAAAGTGTGTAGAAAAAAGGAAGAAAAAAACAAAATGTGTACTAACAATATTTTTATATTATTGATATTTCAGAAATATTATTGAGAGTTCATGTTTTTAAAACTCTTCACTTAAAATGTGTATTAATCCTCTCTTTTCACACATCTGTATACCCAGGCAAATTTAACAAATCCTAGGGACTCTCTTTTTCTGGGGTAAAGTGACCTTAGCTAGTTCATGTTTTGACCTTGACCCAGACTTTTTCGTGGATCTTTGGTTCTTCAGGCACAGTAAACACAGGATAGAATGAATTCTACTGTATGTACAGCCTGCCAGTGGTGTACTGACTCTGCAGGACTGTTTTCATAACAGAAAAAAAAAAAAAGTATTAATATGTGTAGTAGCTAGAACCCCCTTCAGCAGCCAAGACTTTCTCATTAATGTCATTTCTCTTGCCTGGGTGCTGAGAGCTGTAGAAATTTTCCAGGGAAATATGTGAGTGTGAATGATTCTGTAGGATAGTGTCTAACACCATTACTTTAGAGTATTAAAATAATGTGCATTTTAGAAAGTGTACTCTAAGCAGATTATTTCTAATCAAAGGTATATGAGTTCTTTGAATCATGCTCCTATGTGTTTTACTTACCGGACTTGGTCATGAGATATGAGTCTATCTTATTTGTAAATTATAAATATCACATGCAAACTCAATGGCGGTAAGCTGCCAGGCTTCCAGGTTGGTGGATTTTAATGGTTTTGTTGCCGCATCTCGTCTCCTCGGGCCCCTGCAGAGAGCTGGTCTGAGTGGTCAGACTGGTCTGAGTGTGACGTGGCTGGAGTTCAGGTCCGTGTCCGCCAGTGCGTCCTTCTGTTCCCCATGGGCAGCCAGTGTTCGGGAAACACCACGGAGAGCCGGCCCTGCGTTTTTGATTCCAATTTCATTCCAGGTAAGGGGGCAGTGATACTTATTAGTGTAAACAAAATCACTTCTAATGTTTCAAGAGGAAATGATTCATGGGTGGGAGTTTTAGCTGTTCTTTGAGGTTCTATTTGGTAAAACAAGAGGTCATTCAATCAGTTCTTATGGTTTCAAGGTGGTTATGAATTTGTGGGAGTTCCCAGGTGGTGCTAGTGGTAAAGAACCTACCTGCCAATGCAAGAGATAAAAGAGATGCAGGTTCCATCCCCGGGTTGGGAAGATCCCCTGGAGGAGGGCATGGCAACTCACTCCACTATTCTTGCCTGGAGAATCCCATGGACAGAGGAGCCTGGCGGGCTACAGTCCACAGGGTTGCAAAGAGTAGGACACAGCTGAAGTGATGTAGCATGCACACACACATAGATATAGGTGTAGACGTAGATATGGATGTAGGCGTAGACACAGATATGGATGCAGGTGTAGACGCAGATAGGTGTAGACGTAGATGTGGATACAGGTGTAGACGCAGATGTGGATGCAGGTGTAGACGCAGATGTGGATGCAGGTGTAGTCGCAGATGTGGATGCAGGTGTAGACGCAGATGTGGATGCAGGTGTAGACGCAGATGTGGATGCAGGTGTAGACGCAGATGTGGATGCAGGTGTAGACGCAGATGTGGATGCAGGTGTAGACGCAGATGTGGATGCAGGTGTAGACGCAGATGTGGATGCAGGTGTAGACGCAGATGTGGATGCAGGTGTAGACGCAGATGTGGATGCAGGTGTAGACGCAGATGTGGATGCAGGTGTAGACGCAGATGTGGATGCAGGTGTAGACGCAGATGTGGATGCAGGTGTAGACGCAGATGTGGATGCAGGTGTAGACGCAGATGTGGATGCAGGTGTAGACGCAGATGTGGATGCAGGTGTAGACGCAGATGTGGATGCAGGTGTAGACGCAGATGTGGATGCAGGTGTAGACGCAGATGTGGATGCAGGTGTAGACGCAGATGTGGATGCAGGTGTAGACGCAGATGTGGATGCAGGTGTAGACGCAGATGTGGATGCAGGTGTAGACGCAGATGTGGATGCAGGTGTAGACGCAGATGTGGATGCAGGTGTAGACGCAGATGTGGATGCAGGTGTAGACGCAGATGTGGATGCAGGTGTAGACGCAGATGTGGATGCAGGTGTAGACGCAGATGTGGATGCAGGTGTAGACGCAGATGTGGATGCAGGTGTAGACGCAGATGTGGATGCAGGTGTAGACGCAGATGTGGATGCAGGTGTAGACGCAGATGTGGATGCAGGTGTAGACGCAGATGTGGATGCAGGTGTAGACGCAGATGTGGATGCAGGTGTAGACGCAGATGTGGATGCAGGTGTAGACGCAGATGTGGATGCAGGTGTAGACGCAGATGTGGATGCAGGTGTAGACGCAGATGTGGATGCAGGTGTAGACGCAGATGTGGATGCAGGTGTAGACGCAGATGTGGATGCAGGTGTAGACGCAGATGTGGATGCAGGTGTAGACGCAGATGTGGATGCAGGTGTAGACGCAGATGTGGATGCAGGTGTAGACGCAGATGTGGATGCAGGTGTAGACGCAGATGTGGATGCAGGTGTAGACGCAGATGTGGATGTAGGTGTAGACGCAGATGTGGATGCAGGTGTAGACGCAGATGTGGATGTAGGTGTAGACATAGATATGGATGTAGGTCTAGATGCAGATACATACATGCATATAGACTAGACATAGATATAGATGTGAGAGTTGCGTGTAAGATACAGATGTATGTATAGATATTGGGTGTAGAAATAGATGGGACTTCCCAGGCGGAGCTAGTGGTAAAGAACCTGCCTGCCAGTGCAGAAGATGTAAGAGATGCTGATTAATCCCTGGATCTGGAATGTCCTCTGGAGAGCATGGCATAGATAGAGACAGAGATACAGGTGTAGACACAGATGCAGGTGTAGACGTAGATATAGGCATAAACACAGATGTAGACATAAATACAGATGTAGATAGAGATATAGGTGTAGATATAGCGCGGGAGACCCAGGTTCGATCCCTGGGTCGGGAAGATCCCCTGGAGAAGGAAATGGCAATCCACTCCAGTATTCTTGCCTGGAGAATCCCATGGACTGAGGAGCCTAGTAGGTTACAGTCCACGGGGTCACAAAGAGTCAGACACGACTGAGCGACTTCACCTCACCTCATAGATACAGGTTTCCCTGGAGGAGGGCATGGCATCCCACTTCACTCTTCTTGCCTGGAGAATCCTGTGGATAGACGAGCACGGTGGGCTCCTTAGGGTCCTTAGGGTCACAAAGAGACAAAATGGAAGCAACTTAGCAGGCATGCACACATGCATGGATTTGTAAGTAATGCAGTTGGAGACTTGAATTTAGATCATGAGTTTTAAGATTTTTTAAGCACAGTATCTTCTACAATTTATTGACTATAACACAGTCAGTTCGTTCAAAAAATGAAAATAGATTGTTTTTAAAAAATATTAGATTAAATACCTTGGTAATGCCATAAATATTTGTTTGCACAGAGAAAAGAGCACCGTTCTTTTCATGTAATCTTAGTATATTTGGGAAAATGAAAACCCATCCTGGTTCTCGTCTTAGAGAAGAGGTTGGCTGGCCCTACGGCTGCAGTCCTTTCCTTGTGAAATCAATGTTTGGTTAATAGTGATAGCTTATCACCCATCACATGCTCACACAGGCACCACCTGTTCAGTTGCTAAATTGTATCTGATTCTTTAAGACCCCAGAGACCAAAGTACACTGGGACCCCCTGTCCTCCACCATCTCCCAGAGTTCACCCAAGTTCATGTCCATTGGGTCAGTGATGCCATCTAAACACCCAACCAGAAGGCATGGGCTAGATACTTACAAAATATTTCACATATTCCTACCATGGGCCTTAGGACTCTGACATGGACCAAAAGCATAGAGTAACCTCTTAAAAGGATGCAATAAAGAATAGGTTGCAATAAAATAGTTGCAATAAAGAATACCTTGTTCTCCTCAACTACAGGAAAAAGTGGTCATGTTTTAGAGAAGGTTAGCTTAGGCCTCCTAAGGCACCTCAGTCTTCCATTGTCTAGAACCGCAGGAGTGTTTATTATTGTTTCCTTTTGAATGAATAATCAGGAGCATTTCTGGACTCCTGAAATGGTGTGTATCCTTGGGAGTTAAAATATTTAGGTGGATCTCTCCTTTTATTGGCATCCTACCTGTGGGTTTCACATAAGCATGGAAAACAGCATGAATGACCTCTGAGTAGGAAAATTATTTGTTGAGGCAGTTTCCTTTGAGCTCTAGTGGAATGGTCTCCTCCCCAGGGAATGTGACAACACTGGTTTTGATGAGACAAAAGATCTGAGGCAGAAACCCGGGAGGCAAACACTGCAGTGTTCCACAGCGAAAATCTGCACAAACTCCACCCTTGTTTTGAAACAAGTGCCCTGATTTCAGTCTGGGAGACCATAGTATTTTCTCATGGCTGTAATTAATCTCACCCTTTGGAATCAAGATGACCTTGACCAGATGCACCTCAGGTTGGCTAAAACAAACAAATAAATGTGCTTTAACAAAACAATGATGAGGCTTTTGGAAACATTGACTCACATAAAACTCAAAATCATTAGACACTTTGTAAATGAATCATTAATGTGATCTTCCTTTCCTTCATACATTGTGATTGAATCTTTTTCCAGAAGTGTCTGTGGCCAGATCCAGCAGCATAGAAGAGAAAAGGTGTGGGGGTGAGTTCTGCTTTTTAATTAATTCCTAGTGCATTTCTGATATTTTCCAGTCGTTTCTAATCTCATATGTTTCATGTGCTGTTTCTGCTGTTGACCAAGAAAAACAAATTAGAGGAAGTCCTCAATCTAAACACATTTTATTTTGGCAGTAAAAATGCAAAGGAGTCCACATTTGATGTCTGCATCAGTGATTTTTACACTGGGTCCTTAGATCAGAAGCATCAGTATCACGTGGGAACTTGATAGAAATGCAAGTTTTCAGGCCCCTCTCAATCTACAGAATCAGAACCTCACTGAGAGGGGTCCGGCTCTGTGGTTTAATAAGCCCCTCAGGTGTTTTTGGTGGATGTAAGCTTTATGATCCAGTGATCTTGGTATTAGCTACAGTTAGATTTCCCATGAGTGAAACAGAATTCAACCATTTTGTGTATATTTATAGTGTAAATCCATGGCAGCCAGCCTCAGATCTCCAAAGGGCTGAAGCAATAAAGTGATACAGTTTTATTATGGGCGAAAGGTTAGACTTATATCTCTAGAGATATTTTTCAAACTTCCAGCAACCCTGAATGACAGAAATCGCATTCCCTGGGTCAAATCCACGATGCTTTTGGACTTTCCCATCTAGTTCTATCCTGTCTGGATGGGAGGGGCTGGCTGTTCATTGATCAGAGTCCAGCCGTTGTCCAGCTGTTGTGGGGAGCCAGTACCCAAACACAAGACCAGTGTCTTCCTGTGTGTAGGTGTTGACCATTCCTAGCATAATCTGTTCCAGCTGGGAGTCCCAGACAGCTCAGGTCAAAGGTCTTTGGTCTCTCACACTCAGAAAGAAGCTGGATTTTCAGAGGTGTGTTTTGGGGATGTACTTGTGTTATTAACTACACTGATAAAGAGTTCACTCTCTGTTACACTCTGTTTGCTTGGCCATCTCTTAATCCATTTGTTCAGCTGTGTTTACCGAGCACCCACTCTGTTCCAGTTTTGTGAAGGGTGCGTACTGTGGGAATAGCTCCAACTCATCTGGAAAGAAATGCCATATCCCAGGAGAGCCTTGTGCCTGAGAAGGGTGATGTCTGGTGTCTGACATGGGTCAGTTCACTGAGTTCACAGACTAGCAACCACTGCTTTGGGATCTGGGCTGCCCCGGTGGCTCAGCGGTAAAGAATCCTCTTGTAATGCCGGAGACACAGGAGACTGGGATTCGATCCCTGGGTCAGGCAGATCCCCTGGAGGAGGGCATGGCAACCCACTCCAGTATTCTTGCCTGGAGAATCCCATGGACAGAGGAGCCTGGCGGGCTATGGGCCATAGAGTTGCAAAGAGTCAAACATGACTGAAGTGATAGAGCATGCACACACCTTGGGATCCAGCTGCAAGATGAATGTGGGTTGGTTCACGGAAAAATTATTGGCGCTTTAGTATTTTTTGATCAGTCACTATGTGCTCAACACTGTATCAGATGACAGGAGGTATTTCATCCCAGCAGAGTTTGTTCCTGTGGGTGCCACAGCCCACAGTTCTTTTTGTAAAACCCTTGACAATAGAGAAGAATTCGGAAGTCAGCGTTTTTCAGGGTATAGACGGCTGATACTGGGCATATACAGTACGGCACCCCTGAGGATCTGGGGACCACACTCCGTATTAACCAGTCTCTTTAAAGACCCTGCCACAAAATGTGGGTGAAGAGAAGCAGCTAATGAATGCTCCTCCTGGCATTTCTGGTCAGTTCTGAACAAACGGTCGGGTCAGGTCAGGTCGGGCTTTGCTGCCAGATGAGTGGTGAGAAATCAGTGTTCAGAGACTGTGGTTTTGGGAATTGTAGAGAAGGGATAGCAGCCATAGCTTTTATCCACACTTTAGAAACAGAAGGTCAGAGAGAAGAGGTTCATGGGAAGTCGAAATGGAGCTGGATCTAGATCCAGACGGTGGGATCCCAGTGTGAGTGTTAAGCCCAGAGCACCTTGGGTTTCCAAGATGGCTCAGTGATAAAGAATCTGCCTGCCAGTGCAGAAGATGTCAGTTCAATCCCTGAGTCAGGAAGATCCCCTAAAGAAGGAATTGGCAACCTACTCCAATATTCTTGCCTGAGAAATTTCAGGGGCAGAAGAGCCTGGTGGGCTACAGTCTGTGCGGCCACAAAGAGTCAGACATGACTTAGCAACTAAACAACAATCACCAGAAGAAAAGATTCCTGGTGCTGAGTGTCCGGGGTCTGCAGCCACAGCATCTCTGTTCAGGCAACACTCCTAGACAACACCCAGGGTCCCCAGAGTGGCCGAGTTTATAGAGAGTGTCCCCATCCTGAGGGATTTCAAGGCAGAACCTGGTGCAGCCAGCTGATGCTTCTGCAACATGACTGACTCACCAGGTGTAACACAAATTCACAAGCCACTTTCCTCGGCCAGCCTTCTCAGGGTAAGACATGGGAGTCCTGCCAAGACCTTGAACATCCAGGAGGACATGGCACAGAAGGCCCTGTTCTCTCTCTCTCTTGAGTTGCTCAGTCGTGTCTGTGTTTCGCGACCCGCCCCCCGCCAGGCTCCTCCGTCCATGCGACTCTCCAGGCAAGAATACTGGAGTGGGCTGCCATTTCCTTCTCCAGGGGATCTGGGAATCGAACCTGGGTCTCCTGCATGGCAAGCAGATTCTTTACCAACTGAGCTAGGAGGGACAGAAGGCCCACTTCCATCCTAAGATTCAGCATTTGTGTATTTGAGCCAGTTCTGCTATGCTGCACCACATCAAACCTCAAGGTGCTATTGATTCAGTCATAGGAGCTTTAACCACAGTCTTCAGAACCCATTGTCTTGGCCTTAGGCTGCTGACACTGGCACAGCAGAGCAGGTGGGTAGGTGGTCACGTGTGCGGGCATGCTCCCTTGATCAGTCGTGTCTGACTCTCTGTGACTCTGTGGACTATAGCCCTCCAGGCTCCTCTGTCCATGGGATTTCCCAGGCAAGAATACTGGGGGAGGCTACCATTCCCTTCTCCAAGGGATCTTCCTGACCCAGAGATTGAATCCCAGTCTCCTGCATTACAGGCCAATTCTTTGCAGTCTGAGCCCCCAGGGAAGCCCTGAGGGTAAGAGATCAGATGGGGCTAATTGTAGGGGTGACAAGTAAAACGGCTTACCTAGCAAGGAGGCTTGAGGATGCTGAGGGGACGTCACAGATACTGAAAAATCAGTCAGACTTTACACAGAAAATCGGCCAGTTGAGCCCACTGGGTAGTTGGTCTCTATTCTAGATTTACTGAACAAAAATAACAGCAAAAAGCATATTCAAAGTGAAGTGCCCCACTAAGCAGATTCAGAGATTTAACAGGAACAATTTTTCACTTACGCAGAAAAAAATGTAGGCCTGTTGAAAGGTTCCGACTTTGAGAGCTATTTTTAGTTGCATGAGACACAGAGACTATACAATCATCCTAGCGATGTCAGCCAGCCCAGCCTTCCCCAGGCACCTGCAGGAATGATTCACGTGACTAATGACAAAGTATCTGCATGTGGAGAGAGTCATACATCTTCCCCATGTTATAATATAATATGTTACTACTACAGCAGAAGTACTTTTATAAATTTAAAAGTACTTTATTGCCCAGAAAAGAAAAAGCTAACCATCATCTGAGCCTTTGGAAAGTCATAATTTTTTGCATTAGTAGCATCAGAGATCACTGATCACTGATTACCGTAACAGATTATAACAGTGATTTAAAAAATATGTTTGAACTATTGGAAAAATTGCTAAAATGCGACACAGAGGCACATAGTGAGCAAATGCCGTTGGAAAAATGATGCTAATGGACTTGCTAGACAGGCAGAGTCCCCACCAACCTTCCATGTGTGAAAAGCACAGTATCTGCCACTGTGCTGTCTGCACCGTCAGAACCCAGAGCAGCTGTACCTGGCATGCTCCCCTTTCATCCTCGTTGGCTTTTGTTTACAAGTAGCTGCGTATTTAAGATTCACCTCCAGCCCCTTGTCTATATCTTGGCTGTTGTTCTGGTCTCGTTCTCTGAATATTCCCACAGGAAGGGCTCTTTGTGAACAGTGTTCTCCAAGTTGTGACACTGAGACAACAGATTATTCTCCTTATCCTTGAAAGTCAGTTTTGCTGGATATAAAGAATAAAATACCTAGGAATAAATGTACATAAGAAGGCAAAAGATCCATACTCAGAAAACTGTAAGACACTGGAGAAAGACAAAAAGATGACAGAAACAGATGGAGAGATGTACCATGTTCTTAAATTGGAAAAATCAATATTGTGAAAATGACTGTTGTTACCTAAAGGAAACTACAGAGTCAGTGAAACCCCTATCAAATTACTAATGGCATTTTTCACAGAATTATAACCAAATTCTTTGACAATTGATATGAAAACACAAAAGACCCCAAATAGCCAA
Organism: Oreotragus oreotragus; assembly: GCA_006410675.1. Taxonomy (NCBI): domain Eukaryota; kingdom Metazoa; phylum Chordata; class Mammalia; order Artiodactyla; family Bovidae; genus Oreotragus; species Oreotragus oreotragus. The sequence goes on from SJYX01003829.1 coordinate 65,122, forward strand.
AGCAAGTGTGAGAAAGGAAAACAGAGCTGGAGGAATCAGGCGCCCTGACTTCAGGCTATATTACAAAGCTGCAGTAATCAGCACAGTATTAACTGGCACGAAAACAAAACTATAGATCAATGGATTAGGATAGAAAACCCAGAGAGAAACACATGCTTCTACAGTAACCTAATTTGTGACAGAGGAGACAAGGATATACAATGGAGAAAAGACAGTCTCTTCAATGAGTGGTGCTGGGAAAACTGGACAGCCACACGTAAAGAGTGAAATTAGAACATTCCCTAACACCTACACGAAAAAGAACTCAAATTGGGTTGAAGACATAAATGTAAGACTGGATGCTCTGAAACTATTAGAGGAAAATATAAGCAGCAGAAATACTTTTATCCCCACATGGCCTTGACCCTGGAGGGTCCAAATGGCTAAAGCATTGAGAAATGACAACAATTATGGAATCCACGCTTGCTTACCTTGAGGGTGGCTTTAGGGTTAGAGTAGAAGCTTCTAGTGGTTGCTAGTAGAATGGCCCTTACATACTTTATTCTGCTGTCCCAGATTCAGCCCTAAAGGCTTTAAACAAAATCAGGAAAAGCCACAGATTTATTGATTCCTTTCACTTTGTTAAATCAGTGACCAAATAATCAAGAAGTGAAAAGTTGATGTAGATGTCAGGGAATGGGTGGTACTGTGGAATGTTCCTCCTGGATTATCCAGCCTCGGATGCTGAAGGCACTGGAGGCGTCTGTTAGGATTCATCAGTGTAGAGTTTGAGTGTGAGTGGGAGTACGTTGGTTATGGCTCACAGAGGACAGAGGAGGAGGCTCCCTTCTACACCATCTTCCTCCACCTCAGGGTGCAAATCCGGCTCCCAGGGCCCCAGAGCCCCAGAACATGGCGTCCATGAGCAGCAAAGGGGCACAGCTTAGAGGGAGACGCTTAGAGGGTTTAGAGATGGGTGAAGGATGCTCCACCTGTGCTCCGGACTCCAGGTGAGGCAAAGGCAGCCCTCAGAGTCCTTGGGAAGGAGCCCAGGTGATTAAGGAACAGATATGCTAGGACCTGCTGGGTCAGGGAACAGACTCACAGGTCTTCCTTCCCTGGGGACCTCCCCATGCGACTCAGTCTTCTCATCCGGCATCCACAGTGGTACCCAGCAGGCATCTTCCGTGGTCCCATTTGAGTGCAGAGTGGACAGGTGAGAGAGAGCAAGAGACATTTGGCATCTGGTGATGCATGGAGGGGACATCTGGGAGGAAAGCTAGATCCTCAGATGTGCCCTGTGCATTGGAGACATAAGGCCAGTAACCCTCAGGCAACTGGTTAGCTATACACTGCCAAGACAGCGGAAAAGCACTGAGGTCATATTTTGCTTTACCTGAATTTCAGTAATTTCGGCTTCACGGGCACAGCTCAGATGTCATCTTTATTTCCTAAAAGGCTTAGAATTTTGATTTTCGGGTGTTTTACCGACACACAGTGAATGTCTTATTTTTTCTTTTGTTGTTCTTTCTCAGACATTAAGCAGGCCTTGCTATGCCACTTTGATACCATTCAAACCAATCCTATATTAGAGACATAAGGCCCTATCGATTCATTTTTTCAATATTTTGTATTTATAACTCAAAATAACTTGAAAATGCTATTAAGTAGAAAAAAAGCACTGTATAAGAGGGTCCTTTCATGACCATTAAAAGATCATATTTCTTTGACACAAATCCTTTGTTTCTTTGGAGTAAAGCATTTTACTTATAAGATCTCCAAAATACAATGTGAGTGAAAAAAATGGTAACCCAGGTGATGTTTACAACATGTACACACAGCATGTGAGTGTGCCTTGCGTCTCCAAAACATAGTACAGAAGATGGTGACAGTCATTTCCACTTGGAAATTAAAAAAAAAAAAAAAAAAGACTTATTCTTGTCTACCCTTATGCACTTTCTAATGTTATATAATATGTGCATATTCATATTCCAAAAATGTAGTGGAAACATAAGAATGATGCAATCAGAGCACATTTTAAAACAATATGAAGTGATAAAGGAGAGGGGAAATAGTCACACGTGCAGGTGAGCGGGGATGGGAAGCAGTGAGATGCATCCTTGCTTTGTTCCCGGGACACAGACAGGCTATGTGCAGGGGCCTTCAGTCCCTTCAGGAACATGGAAAACGTGTTCCCTAGGAACCCCAGAGACCACAGATCATGCTGCACTTGAGACAGAAGGACTTTCTTATTCCAGCCTTTAAAGAAAAGAAAATGTCTCTGCTAGGGTGTGTGGGGACATCCAAAAGACTGGTTATAATCCATAAAAGCATTGACATCAACTACACTGCTCAATGTGGAGAAGCGTTTTGGTGGCGGTGACATTTTATATTTTTAAAGATTTTTTTTAAAGGCTTTATTGAATTTGTTATGGTGCTGCTTCTGTTCTATACCTTGTTTCTGTTTTTTTGTTTGTTTGTTTGTTTTGCAACGAAGCATGTAGGATCTTAGCTCCCTGACCAGGGATCAAACCCACACTGCCTCCCTTAGAAGGCAGAGTCTTAACTGCCGAACCACCAGGGACGTCCCTGGGACACTTTAAAGGAGGGTCCAATGATTTCCTGAGTTTTGGAAGGAATGTGGTGCTTTTCCCTTGCGTGCTTCTCTTTTCCTCTGAGCCCACCGCGCTGGGGAGGAGCGTGTCTCTTTCCCAGTGGCCTCACTGTGGCTCTTGTCTCCTTAGAGTTCAACTTGTTCCACATGATTGCCGTGGGGCTCAGCAGCTCCATCCTAGGCTGCCTTCTCACACTGCTCGTCTACACCTACTGCCAGCGGTACCAGCAACAATCCCACGACGCCACCGTCATCCACCCCGTTGCGCCCGCCCCTCTCAACACCAGCATAACCAACCACATTAACAAACTGGACAAGTATGACTCGGTGGAGGCCATCAAGGTAGGGATTGCCAGCCACTGCTGGGGCCAGGTGTGCCAAGGAGGCAGGTGTTATCCTGGGGGCTGTCGGCAAAGCCTGGTGGTGGTGATGTAGGTCATGGGTGGGAGGCAAGGTGAATGACATCTCTTGTTTTTTCCGTTAATTTTTATTTGACATATTGAAAGACAGTTGATTAGCAATGTTGTGTTAATTTCAGGTGTACAGCAAAGTGATTCTGTTATATGTATATATGGTTTCCAATTCTTTCCCATTATAGGTTATTACAAGATATTGAATATGTTTCCCCCATCCTGCTCCCCTGGTGGCTCAGACGGTAAAGCCGTCTGCCTGCAGTGCTGGAGACCTGGGTTCAATCCCTGGGTCAGGGAGATCCTCTGGAGAAGGAAACGGCACCCCACTCCAGTACTCTTGCCTGGAAAATTCCATGGACGGAGGAACCTCACAGATACAGTCCATGGGGTCTCAAAAAGTCAAAAATGACTAAGTGACTTTGGTTTCACTTTTCACTTTGCTTTCACACCATATTGAATATATTTCCCTGTGCTGCACAGTAAATCCTTGTTGTTTAGTTTGTGTATGATGGTATATATCTATTAATCCCATACTTCTAGTTTTTCCCATGCCCACCTTTCCCATTTGGAAACCATAAGTTTATTTTCTATGTTTCTGTTTTGTAAATAAGTTCATTTGTATTATTTTTCAGATTCCACATATAACTGATATCATATACAATTTGTCTTTGTCAGACTTACTTCACTTAGTATGAGCATGTCTGGGTCCATCCATGTTGCTGCAAATGCCATCATTTCATTAAGCTACCTGAATTTTGATATTCTTGTGAAGTTCTTGGTTCCCCTGAATACTCCTTAGGGAGTATGTTGATGCCCTGTCTCTGCTATGATGGTTTCATTCAAAATCCAGTTTCCTTCCCATGTGGAAAATGGAGTTTCTTCAGCTCTTACAGCTTCCGCTAGCTGGAGGCTCTTATGTCCCAGGATCTGCAGGGTTCTCTCTCATTTCTCTCACCAGCATGGGGCCCCTCACATGCATAGAGACAGAGCTGGGTCCAGCAGCCATCAGCACACCCCACACACCTTCTCAGAACCAAGCCCCCAGAGACTGAGGAGGAACATGTGTTCCCATGAGCAAGAATCTTCAAGGAGAATCCTCCAGTACCCAAGCAGGGGGCCCTTCTCAATGTGACCCCAGCCCATCAGCTCACCTGTGATCAGTGGCTTCAAGCATCTGAAAATCACTTAGCTGGGCTCCTGTTCTCACTGAAGATCCAGGAGCCACTTAATCTGAAATCTTGCTGCTCTGAAGGCAAAGTACCACTGTCCAGGCTCTAATGAGTCTTTCTAGAACTTTCTTCTGACTCCTTGGCCAGATAAACCCTACGTTTGGGCTCTGCCACCTACCTAACATCTTTTATCTTGAGCCTTTCATAATTTACCCTCTACTTGGGATAGTTCAACCAAAGTACGGGTATGTGAAGTGAGGTGAAAATTGCTCAGTCATGTCTGACTGTTTGCAGCTCCATGGACTGCAGCCAACCAGGCCCCTCTGTCCATGGGATTCTTCAGGCAAGAATACTGGAGTGGTAAGCATTTCGCTTCTTCAGGGGACCTTCCTGACCCAGGGATTGAACCTGGGTCTCCTGCATTGCAGGCAGATTCTTTACCATCTGAACCACCAGGGAGGCCCCAAAGTAGGGGTAACTATTCTCTTAGTGAGAAAGAGCTTTGATGTCAGAAATGGCTGCTGTAGAAACCACCACCACCACAGTCACCTTCCCACAAGTGTAGAGAATGAGAAATTAAGAATCTCATGCATTTATGTAAATATGTCCCTTCAAAGTCTTTTATCAGTGTACCGTGGCAATCCAAAAGCTGCTTACACAGCTACTCAGTTATAAGTGGTAATACTCAAAGTGCTCGTGAATTTGAAATCACTAGAGTCTTAGGTTTCCTGGAGGTTTCAATTTAGGTGTTCTAACTCTTGAAAATTTTCAGACTAAAGTTCAAAAGTAGGCTTTCTGAGTAAAGCTCAAAAATAATCTGGACCAAAAAACCTACCGACCTCATTCTGGTTATGAGGCAAGTCCTCAACAAGGAAAATGATGTGCAGAAGCGTGTAAGTGAGAAAAGACATTTTAAAATAATGAAGGCTTAGGGGAGAGGTCCAAAATACATGCAGCAGGTTTTTTAACAACACTGCACTCCTTGGGTACACCTATTTGCAGATTTTTTTCAATATTAAATACTACCGTACTCCACGATAGGAGGTTGGTTGAATCCAGGATGCAGCACTGTGGGTCCAGGCCGACTTCAGACAGGGAAAAACCACATGTATGGAGGGTTGACTTTAACTTATATTCAGATTTTCAGCTTCGAGGAGGGTCGGTGCCCCAACACCTGTGTTGCTCCAGGGTCAACTATAATCGCCTCCTGTTATATTCTCTTCCTGAAATACTGCTTTCCGAGTACTCGTAAATCTTCTATCTTATATTTTACAGGCATTTAACAAAAACAACTTGATCCTAGAGGAAAGAAACAAATACTTCAACCCACATCTCACCGGGAAGACCTATTCTAACGCCTACTTTACAGATCTCAATAACTATGACGAGTACTAAGAGCTCTTCTATTTTTGGCTTCTTGTAATTTCCCCAGTTCCTTAAGGCCTGTACTCCTTGACTGCCCCTGTCTCCAAGCCTTCAGAGATGGAGTGTGGATACATCTCAAGTGCATTTCAAGCCACTAGTGTCCCATTGCTGCCGAAGAGAAACATTCTCAAAAGCAACAAAAATCTAAACATGACCATGAAAATCTGGTCTACAATTCTTGATGATGGTGGGCAGTTTTGTTGTTTTTATTGTGTTCAGTCCACTTTTCGAATAAGTTGGTTGCTTTTTTTTTTGAGCTTTTTCATAACTGTACCACCCACATTGGAAGCAGTCCTTAGAAATATGAACAATCTTCTTGACTCTGAGCATAAATCTTAATGGTGATTTAATTCAAAAAAGCAGGCACTTTCTATGAGAGCCTCCCCACCTCCTCATGCTTTATAGTATTAATAAAGTGGAGAATATGAATGTGGCCATACAAGGACTCACCATTGTGGTGATCTCCATCTTCTCATTCTGGATGGTACTGTGTGTGTTTGGGCTTGGAACGCTTCTCGTCTGAGGACGCCCGGGGATTCAGTCTGGCTTGCATCTGCGGAGGTGCAGGTATGCGACGTGAGGTCTCCACCCTCAGCCTTGCTGCCATTGCTGTGTTGTTCCCAGGTGAAGTGAGTGTAAAGAACAGAGGGACAGATGGAATGAAGGGTGACTGTGTTCTGCAGCTCGCCATGAAGCTCGCCTTATTCTAACTTGTGGATTTCATGGCAGTTCAGGGAGCTCTTTGCCACACAGCCAAGGGAGCCCGCCTGTCTGGGCTGTGGTAACATTTGAAGAACCACTCTGTAAAATAACCACTTATTTAGCATTTGTATAATAGATGCTGCACCTGCCCTCTCTGCAAAGAAAAATTTTGAACATTCATGAGGCCAATGAAGAATTATTGAAAGAACTGAAATATAATTGAAAACAACTTTTTTTTTTTTAATTTTCCATGCTACAGAAGGCATTGGGTGAACTGACATTCAATGAAAAGCAACTTTCTATTTTCCATCTCCCTGATAGAACTAACGTATGGCCATCAGCCCCTACTAAGAGCATTAATGATGTGTAAAGCTGGCTTTCTGCAGCTTGTTGCTGTGCTTATTGAAGTGCTCCCCAAGTTCCAAGCTGTCATTTGCTGCCTCCAGGTCAGGTCAGGAGGTGGTATTTAGCTTGGGTGCCTTTTGTTTTTTTATCTCAGTGCTGCCTTCCCACCCACCTACTCCCATCTCTCCCTGCATGGGGGCAACAACATTTCAGAAGAAGTACCCTGAGAAATCAGGGTATCTGGAAGTTAAGGCTTTCACCGATCCCCGTGGTTCTGAGCGTCAATCATTCATAAGCATTTCAGAGTTATGATACTGTTCAGTGTGGTCCCCAGAAGGAAAAAAAAAAAAAAAAAGGTTAAATTACTCACAAAAGAAAAATACATAATATATGGCAGTTGGTTGAATAATTTTTTAAAGTAACAAGAAGATTGAAACTATCCATTGGGTGCCTCTGGGTGTCATGATAAAGGCCTGGATGGACATTAAAAACATGTTCTTATTGATCAATGAACCTTCAGATCTGTGAAAATCTACAGTATGGGCATTGAGGGACACATGTATGTTTTAGCATACGTGTATTCACCCTATCCTATCTAAAGAAATTCGAAATTTTTATGCTTAGTAATGAATGTTGTTGAGTTCAAAACATTCTCATGTACCCAAATTTTCTGAAACGGCTCTACTAAAATAAAATCTAAATTGCAGTTGGGCTCTGGGAGGTCTGATAGGTTTCAAATGGATGATATTCTGGGTCTTTCCAGTGGGGAGTTCATGCTGTATCTCCCGTATTTCCCTTGAATGCTGTGTGAGATTGCTCTGTCTGGAGTCCACACTTGGTTTTCTAATTGTCCTTGGGTTGTGTTTTCGTTGGTTGCTTCACCCTGTCTCATCACTGTCCTGGAAGACAGATGTCCGCATCATGTAGCACATTTAGCGGTTTTATGAATTCCAACTCCCACAGTGTTTTCTAAGCCTAAAAGATCATTCTCTTTCCCTTAGGATAGACGATACTGACATTTCAAAAAAAAGCATCACTGGACCTGATGGGAAATTCTCTCTAAATGGCTTCAAAGTTGGCTGTTAATCAGGCTCACACACTAAGAGAGCACCCGCCCCCACAACAGGCTTTTCATGTTGTTGATTACATAAAGCTTTATGATTGTCACCACAAAGAAATTCATTCATTTTGTTCTCTGGCATTCTATTCGAAATAAAATTGTTCTGCTCTCTCTCTCCCCTTCCCTCCCATCCCTTCCTCCCCCCGTCCCTCCCTCTTACTTAACAGAATATGAGTTGGTTTTGGAATAGTTTTAGCTATAATCTAAGACTTTTAACCAGCCATGGAATAACTTGTTTTCCCGTCACTATAGGGCTACTGCTCATGTGTCTGCCTCCCTCTGTACCCTTCATTAAGCCCCCACGTGGCGGCTTTCATGGTAGAGTCTCCCACTTCTGCTGGAGACTTCCAACAGCAGCTCTTTGTAAGGTGGATGGTAGAGATTCCTGCCAACACTTGTCACATTTTAAATTTCTGCGTAACTTCTTCATTATCCAACCTCCTTCCTTTCTTTTTGTCTCTTTTTCTTTCATTCTTCCTTCCTTTCCTTTTGTCTTTTTTTTTTCCCCTTCCTGGAACAGGCAGCACAAATAAAAACTAATAGTTTTAAATTGTGTTTCTCTGAGTCTAACATCAAATGGCATTAATCACAGTTTAATTTCTAGGGCTGCTTCTAGATACAGTTGAAGTTTGGCTGGTTCTCGTTAGGAAACGGGCTTCAGTCTCACACGGAAATTCTTTGGACTCTGATTCCCAGTGTTGGGTGGTTTCTCTACACTAGACCAGTCACTGCTTAAGGCCAGCCCACACTGCCCAGGGTCCCTGCTCACGGCATGGCAGGTCCCCTCTCAGAGTAGCTCTGTAAATGATGGCTCTGATGACACTGACGGATTTTGCCTCCCTGGACGACCTTGACTGTGGATTCTGGGGACGCAGAATCAGGCTGTGCTGCGCCAAGACCCAGGGTCCCCAGACTCGGGTTTTTTCTTCCCCAGTTGCCTCACTTGCTCTAGGCCTGCTTCTGTGCTGGTGCCCCTGGAACTTACCAGGGGATCTGAACATCCCTGCTCTTTCAGGGACATGTCACTAAGCCTGTCGATTCCGACTAGAATTGGCAGTAATCCTGGGGAAAAGATGGCTCCCTGTGTGTGTGGAGGGTGGACAGAGAGCCTAAAGGAACCGAGAGGGGTGAGCGCTGAGCGGATGTGAGGGCTCCTACGTGGAGAAGCCTCTGTGCCCAGGGATGGTCAGCCTGCGGGGTCAGCGAGAGCCAGGGGTCTGGCCCTTAGACCCACCAGTGATGTCAAAGAGAAAGGAAGTGAATTCGGGAGTAAGTGGCCTTGCAAAGAAGGAACTCTGGTCCCTCGCAGCCCAGGGCTGTGGACGATCCCAGTGGAGATTGTGATCATCTCACAGTCCTGTGTCTGATCCCTGCATCTTCTGGGATCAACTGCCCAGAGTGCAGGTGATGGTGCCTCTGCTTCCTCATTTATCTACAAAAGGGTGAATTCATGGGCATCAAAGCCTGCACAGTAGTCCTTCAGAATTAGAGAGTTAAGTGAGTCAGATGCCTTCAGAGTTAGGAAAATTTTCAGCCCAGGGGATGTGTTGGTGTAACTGCAAATCAAAGGAGATTTTTTTTTTTTTTAATGTACAAAGTCTGTGCTCAGTTAGTCATTTTGTGTAAACACTCCCTTAATGCACATTGGAGGTGCAACCGTGATGGTGTTTGCATTTACAAATATCCTTATGTTCCTTTTTGACATTTTCCTCACTTTCAGAATCAGTCATGAATATTTCCCCAACACTGTCAAACCACTTTCAGCATTGACTTTGCCCCAAGGGCATCAATTTTCTTTAGCCCTAGGATGTCTTTTATATTTCAGTGGAATTTTCTTGTGTGTGGCATTTGGTGATAACTACACTGAATTCGGTCTTTGTGTTTTCAAAAGGTGACTCTGGGGCATCCATCCAGAGGCAACAAGTATCAGTGGCGAATGCCTCCAGGCATATGGTTTCCACCTGGCAGGGCTGCACTTGAAGCCCCAACTCCAGTAATCCCTGTCTGTGAAGGCAGGGAATTAAAAACAAACAAACAGATCTATTCATATTCAAACTGTTTTTCTGCTCTTGTTTTTAAGCTAACACAAAACGGAGTTCACAGATCTCATTGGCTATGCCCAGCATATTCATTTCTTCTTCTGTCTCTTATTTCGTGGTAATTTATGTTGACATGGTGATTCATGTTGACAAAATTTTACCAAGATTGAATGCCTCTGATTACCTGTCTTTTAAACACTAGAAAGCCGTTTTGAGCCCCCTGCTTCTCCGATCAATGGGTGTGAAGTGGGAGAACAGTGAGTAACATTCATTTTGGCCTGAGAAATGTACAAAAGGGAATGCCAAATATTTCACGGTAAATCGCCATGTAAGATAAAATATATGGAAACCAGTGGCCATAGTGGAATTTATTTGTTATTTTCTCCTATTGTCATTAATAATAATTGATTTAAATATATTTTGTAACTCTTCAAATACAGAACCAATGCATTCTGTTTATCTATTTTGATAACCTGATAAAACACAAAATAATATATTGATTTCATCCTTGCTTGTTTTTTTCTTTTGAAATTGAAAAGTAATGAGCAAAATATAAAGTTGGACTATTGCCAAGAGATTTTTATCAAAATGACTATTCCATTCTCTTTTTTATGGATTTATGTTAAAGATGCATTATAGATATTTTTGGAGCAGATAGATCAAAGTGGGAGTTTTTTAAGGGTCATATATTGCATCATCAAAAATTTAGTACATGTTTCAGAAGCATTAGGAATGGAGACCTTTTCTCTTTTGAAAATATGTGTTCGCATTGCAAAATGTCTAATAGCATTATCAAAGCCAAAATCAGAGCCTGACATGAATGTACTATTCCCAATGAAAGCTGTCTCTTATATAGTATTTTTAAAAGATTGTATTAGTCCTGCGTAGAAAAGCAAAACGTTCAAGCTTATTACCTATTGTGTGTGTGCGTGTGTGTGTGTGTGTGTGTGTGTGCGTGCACTTGGTTGATCAGTTGTGTCTGACTCTTCATGACCCTGTGGACTATATAGCCTGCCAGGCTCCTCTGTCCTTGTAATTTCCTAGGCAAGAATATTGTAGTGGGTTGCCAGTTCCTTCTCCAGCGGATCTTCCTGACACAGGGATCGAACCTATATCTCTTGTGTCTCGTCTCCTGCATTACCAGGCAGATTCTTTACCGCTGCACTACCTGGGAAGCCCCTTATTACCCATTACCCAATACCATTTCTCATTCAACCACACTTGTTTCACATTGTTGACATGACAACAGTAGCTAGTCAAAGATATCATAACACCTGAGAGGAGAAAAATTGAAATGGAAAATCACTGTATCACGTTTCTTAAACGAACATGTTGGATGGGCAACAAAATTCATTCCACCTCTTCCATATCAGTTGGAAATCTGAGGCCAGCCTTTCAAAGATGATCCTGTTCTTTCTCAGCTTTTTGGCAACTTAATGCCAAAAATGGCCCAAATGTTAGATGTTTTAAATGGTGCCCATGTTAGATAAATACAAGCTGGAAAGCAAAATCTGGATTTGAGAAGACCCAAACTATCATCACTAAGAAAGAGCCTTGTTAGTAAGTGCAGGTAGTTTAATTTCCTGTAAAAAGTCACCAGTGCCTTGTTTCAGATGATGATTTATCATTTTATCTGGATATTTGTTCAAAGCAGAGGACTGATTGGCTGTACTTTAAAGAAAATCACTCGTATGCCTCTTTGATCTCAGGAAAAGAACAAGAAGCACAGCATCATCAGGTGTGAATTCTGCCCCCTCTGGGGCTGTGGTGCCAGAGTAGGGTGCCACGGTGTGTTCAGAATTTAGGTGAGCCCAGTCTTCCAGAAACTGACATCACTTTAATTTTACATCTTCCAAAAATACTTGAGAGTTTGTTCTGTAGAAGGAATGTCAGTAGGATGCCTGTAGAAGTTAAAGGATCTTGTTACTGTCCCTCTTCAGGCAAGTCTCTATAGATACAGGAAACTCAGATGGAGGCTGGTGATGCTTGGCAGATATGGTGAGTGGAGTGACAACCACATAGAATATTGCCTACTGTTTGTTTGAAGTCAATGTCAAAACTGTTTCATAAGTTCACAAAGTTTTCTTCCTTAATTTGAATCAAGAAAACTTACAGTGTTTTCTCTGTTAAACTTGATTCCTTCTCTCCCCTCAACCCATACCGTGACTGTTGGCCAAAATCAAACTTGAATTTCTGCACTTTGAAAGAAAGCACAGTAGGAACCTTCAACACAAGCCCCTATATACACCACAAAAATTCTACATTGTTTGCAAAGAAAGTGCACAAAATTGGTCCAATGTAAGATTCTTCAAAAGTATGTACTTAAAATTGTGTGTTTTGCCACTCGCAACTTTTGAATATGTTATGAAATGTTAAATGCCTCATTCCTTGTTAATTTGCTGTTGCCGTTTTTGTGATACAAAATAAACTTACTTAGGATTGTTTCTCTTTTTTTTTAATTGAAATTTCTTGGAAGTCATCTTGAGCCTTTGGTAAACTTACAGAAAGCTACTGATCTTGAAATTCATGTGTAAGAGACAATATATATTCATCATAATGTAGCCTTTCCAGAATGAGGTAGCATTGTCTGCCGTTCCCTGGAGTGAGAAGAATGGAACTCCAGTTGTCTTGTTCAAATGCTTGTGGATTTCTGGGCATTCCCCTCATGACCATTGGGTGTACATACTGCACTGCTTTCATTCCTTACATTATACTTTCAAGGTTTCATTGGAAACCTGGTTGCTAGAAATGTGCAATCCAGATTTCCAGTGATCTTCACTTGAATCTTTTCTGTTCATCAGTTCACTGGTTTTGTAGAGTCCACCATGACTGAAGTGACTCAGCACGCACACAATTTTAGGAAAAGGAAATGGCAGCCCATCCCAGTATCCTCACCTGGAGAATCCCATGGACAGAGGAACCTGGTGGGGTGGCGTCCATTGGGTTGCAAAGAGTCGGACAAGACTGAAGCAACTTAACACAAGCACACAATTCACTGTTCTTAACTGCTTGCTGGAGAGCTGTTCAGGTCTAAATCTAAGAAACTTGTCCAAGGACACCAGATAGATAATGCTGTTTTCAAAATCAGTTTAAAATACTAGCTGTACAGCACTGGTAGGGAGCCCATTGCCCGCTGCCCTGGATTAGTGATGGATGTTCAGGGTCGAGGTGGACAGGGGTCACGCAGCCAGTCAGCAGACACCAACACCCATGAGCTCCCAGCCTCAACACCAAGGAAAACACGCATGTCTACAAGGTAAAATGAGCTGGTACCCCAGAAATGCAAGTGTCCTGTTCACTCAGTGCTCTTGGTGGATTGCCAAGTTCTAGAACCCAAACCTTTGCATCTTTTATAAACAATTCATGAAGGATGATCCCGGGTCCTGCCAACAGTCCCCCAATTTTCCTTCCACAGCAGCCCCCTCCTCATCTCTATCTGCCAACATTTCGGGGAAAAAATAACAGAATCCCGATATGTACAGTAAAAGTTGTATTATATTTTTTGTACTTAGGTTTTTATGTAAACAGTGTCTGATTCCATTGTAAGTTAGCATTGAAATAAACCCTACTGTTTAAGAAACAATTTAGTGGCATTTTTCTTTGCAGAGCCTCAGTGACCCCTTTGTCTCCAGGTATGCTGAGGTGTGATCACCACTTAAAGGAAAGCGTTTCACTGGAGGGAGACTGCAGACAACCTCCGGGGTAAATGCCACAACACGCTCCTGAGTGTATTGCCATGGCCTCTTGTGTGGAGGCCAAGACAGGACTAACCAGTCTCCTGATGATTCTGTGACATGGTAAACAACTTTTACAGATATCTCAGTGGGCAAAAAGAAATGTGTCCCAAGGAAAATCAATCAGGCTTTTAACTTAAAAGGAGTTGATATCCTGTGTTGATAATGATTAATTTATTTTTCTATGAAGCTCATCTTCTCTGCTGCTGCTGCTAAGTCGCTTCAGTCATGTCCAACACTGTGTGACCTCATAGACCAGGCTCCCTCGTCTCTGGGATTCTCTAGGCAAGAACACTGGAGTGGGTTGCCATTTCCTTCTCCAATGCATGAAAGTGAAAAGTGAAAGTGAAGTCGCTCAGTCATGTCCAACTCTTAGCGACCCCATGGACTGCAGCGCACCAGGCTCCTCTGTCCATGGGATTTTCCAGGCAAGAGTACTGGAATTTCTCTACAGCACATCAAATTCCATTCTTTCTTGCATAAAACAAGGTTTTTCTAGAGTGAATGCTAACAATTAGTAAGCCGAAACATAGCTAGACAATGCCTGAGAGTCATATTTTAGTATTCATGATCCCATTAAATCTCTCTCTCTCTCTCCATAGGATGAGATGGTTGGATAGGATCACTGATTCAAGGGACATGGATTTGGGCAGACTCTGGAAGGTTGTGAGGGACAGGGAAGCCTGATGTGATGCAGTCCATGGGGTCACAAAAAGTCGGACAGGAGTTGGCCACTGAACATCTCTCTCTCGCTCTCTCTCTCTCTCTATACACACACACACACACACACACACACACACACACACACACACACATATATATGTTTTCAGTTGGTTTAGTTACTAAGTCATGTCAGACTCTTTGCAACCCCATGGACTAGAGCCTTCTAGGCTCCTCTGTCCATGGGATTTCCCCATCAGACATACTGAAGTGGGTTACCTTTCCCCTCTCAAAGGGATCTTCCTGATGTAGGATGAAATTCAAGTCTCGGATCACAGGCAGATTTTGTCCTGACTGAGCTATATATATATATATATATATATATATATATATAGCATTCAGAAAACTAAGATCAGAAACTCATTCGATGAAAACTAAGATCACCTATGGTCACCTTATCTTTGACAAAGGAGGCAAGAATATACAATGGAGAAAAGACAATCTCTATAACAAGTGGTGCTGGGAAAACTGGTCAACCACTTGTAAAAGAATGAAACTAGAACACTTTCAACACTGTCCACAAAAATAAACTCAAGATGGATCAAAGATCTAAATGTAAGACCAGAAACTATAAAACTCCTAGAGGAAAACACAGTCAAAACATTCTCTGACATAAATCATAGCAGGATCCTCTATGACCCACCTCCCAGAGTAATGGAAATCAAAGTAAAAATAAACAAATGGGACCTAACTAAAAAACTTTTGCACAATGAAGGAAACTATAAGCAAGGTGAAAAGACAGCCTTCAGAATGGGAGAAAATAATAGCAAATGAGGCAACTGATAAATAATCTCAAAAATATATAAGCAACTCTTGCAGCTCAACTCCAGAAAAATAAGTGACCCAATCGAAAAATGGGCCAAAGAACTAAACATATTTCTCCAAAGAAGACATACATATGGCTAACAAACATGTGAAAAGATGCTCAACCTCACTCATTATCAGAGAAATGCAAATCAAAACCACAATGAGGTACCATCTCTTGTAGATCAGAATGGCTGCTATCAAAAAGTCTACAAACAATAAATGCTGGAAAGGGTGTGGAGAAAAGGGAACCCTCTTACACTGTTGGTGGGAATGCAAACTAGTACAGCCACTATGGAGAACAGTGTGGAGAGTCCTTAAAAAACTGGAAATAGCACTGCCATCCAACCCAGCAACCCCACTGCTGGGCATACACACCAAGGAAACCAGAATTGAAAGAGACACGTGTACCCCAATGTCCATCGCAGCACTGTTTACAATAGACAGGACATGGAAGCAACCTAGACATCCGTCAGTAGATGAATGGATAAGAAAGCTGTGGTACATATACACAATGGAGTATTACTCAACCATTAAAAAGAATACATTTAAATCAATTCTAATGAGGTGGATGAAACTGGAGCTGATTATACAGAGTGAAGTAAGCCAGAAAGAAAAACACCAATATAGTATACTAATGCATATATATGGAACTTAGAAAGATGGTAACGATGACCCTATATACGAGACAGCGAAAGAGACAGGTGTAAAGAACAGACTTTTGGACTCTGTGGAAGAAGGTGAGGGTGGGATGATTTGAGAGAATAGTATTGAAACATGCATATTACCATATGTGAAATAGATCACCAGTCCAGGCTTAATGGATGGGACAGGGTGCTCGGGGCTGGTGCAGTGGGATGGGGGCTTCAGGATGGGGACACATGTACGCTCGTGGCGGATTCATGTGAATGTATGGCAAAAACCACTACAGTATTGTAATTAGCCTCCAATAAAAATTAAAAAAAAAATACCACTACATATAAAACAGATAAATAACAAGGATTTAGTGTATAGCACATGGAATTATATTTAATCTTATAACAACCTATAATGGAAAGTAATATGAATGAGTGTGTATGTATATAAATATGTATATTCATATATATCTGAATCACTTTGCTCGACACCTAAAATTAACACAGTATTGTAAATCAACTACAGTTCAATTTTTTTTTAAACTCCAGCATGATAAACTTTTCTGGGCCAAAATAAAAAGAAAAATCATAAATCTATTGAGTCTACGTGTAATAGTTACATAAAATCATCCATTTATGGAGTCCATCGTTAGCTTCATTAGTTGCTATCTACTTTATCAGCTTACTGGTCTTGTTGGTTCACTCTGAAAACAAAATTCCACTAATGAAGCTGCTGCTGCTGGTAAAGTAAAGCAATTAAAAACAAAAGGCAAGAATATAGAAAGGCATGGCTAACTGAAGACGACACTCATAGTATACTGTTAGTAAAGTATTTTCCCAAATCATAAGTTTTTCCAGTTATCTCTGTCCGTGTTCTGAAAATAAGTCTGCAGCCAAATTTCTTAGTAGAATACTAATTTCAGTTTAGTAAATCCTACTTCACAATGCTTTAATTTAAAAGTATCCATTTTCATACCATATTTTATGGACAAGTCAACCATATTTTTGGTATTTAAAAAATACATAATTATCTACCAATTGTTAAAAAACTAATAAATTTTTGATAAAATTAAAAAAAACTAAGATCAGAAAACTCATTCAACATTCAGAAAACTAAGATCATGGCATCTGGTCCCAACACTTCATGGCAAATAGATGGGGAACAATGGAAGCAGTGAGAGACTTTATTTTAGGGGGCTCCAAAATCACTGCAGATGGTGACTGCAGCCATGAAATTAAAAGACGCTTGCTCCTTGGAAGGAAAGTTATGACCAACCTAGACAGCATATTAAAAAGCAGAGACATTACTTTGCCAACAAAGATCTCTCTTGTCAAGGCTATGGTTTTTCCAGTAGTCATGTATGGATGTGAGAGTTGGACTATAAAGAAAGCTGAGCATTAAGAATGCTTTTGAACTGTGGTGCTGGAGAAGACTCTTGAGAGTCCCTTGGACTGAAAGACTATCCAACCAGTCAATCCTAAAGGAAATCAGTCCTCCTGAATATTCATTGGAAGGACTTATGTTGAAGCTGAAACTCCAATACTTTGGCCACCTGATGTGAAGAACTGCCTCACTGGAAAAGACCCTGATGATGGGAAAAGTTGAAGGTGGGAGGAGAAGGGGAGACAGAGGATAAGATGGTTAGATAGTATCACCAACTCGATGGACATGAGTTTGAGCAAGTTCTGGGAGTTGGTGATGGACAAGGAAGCCTGGTGTGCTGCAGTCCATGGGGTCGCAAAGAGTTGGGTATGACTGATTGACTGAATTGAACTGATGCACACTCATATATATCTAAACATATACGTGTATGCTGCTGCTAAGTTGCTTCAGTCGTGTCCGACTCTGTGTGACCCCATAGACAGCAGCCACCTGGCTCCTCCATCCCTGTGATTATCCAGGCAAGAACACTGGAGTGGGTTGCCATTTCCTTCTCCAACGCATGCACGCATGCGAAGTCACTTCAGTCATGTCTGACTCTGTGCTACCCTATGGACAGTAGCCCACCAGGCTCCTCTGTCCACTGGATTCTCTTGGCAAGAATACTGGAGTGGGTTGTCACCTCCTTCTCCATATATGTGTATAATTCCGCATATATAATTTTCAATTGACCAGAAAGCTCATTTAATATGGAAGCAAAAAATAACAAAATATACAAAAATATAAACTAATGAAGCATGAGATAATGATTAAATAACTCCAACTAATGAAATATAAATCTGTCTTTACCCAGATGTTTCAGGCTGACTTGCATAGTTTGTAGACTTCTGTTGGAAGGTTGGGGGTCTTTTAATGCTAAAAGCACAGAAGAATTTCCTGCAGCTTCTTGAGGAGATTTGGTTTTTCATGACTGAGCAGGTTGACAATACAAGAGATTATCAGTTTTGGCTGCATATTGATATTATCTGGGGAGCTGGTTTTTAAACATCACCCAGACCCCATCCCAGACCATTTGAGTTTCAATACTACCTGAGTATCTGTATTATATGAAACAAAATCTTAAAACACAGCAAAATAACCTACATTTGACTGTTAGAAAGTGAGTGGAATAAATGTGGCACTAGTTTTCTTCCTTGTGATTTTTTTTCCGAATCTTTGTATTTACAGTGATGTATTACAATAGGGGGCTTCTCCGGTGGCTCAGCTTAGAATAAAGAACCTGCCTGCCAATGTAGGAGACACAAGAGATGCAGGTTCGATCACTATGTCAGGAAGATGCCCTGGAGAAGGAAATGGCAAGCCACTCCAATATTCTTGCCTGGGAAATCCCATGGACAGAAGAGCCTGGCAGGCTACAGTCCATGGGGTTACAGAGTCAAACACAACTGAACACAAACACACACACACACCACACCACACACTCATTCTATTGTTTAAACATTCTCATCTAATGCTTCCTCTTTTTTGAATCTACTTCATTTATTCTTAAAAAATAAAATTAACATATGATTTAAAATCCCTCTCTGAATGTATTTGAAATACACAATGTAAATTTCAATTTAAAGTGTATTCTTGAGCCTAGCTTATGAAAAATAACAAGAATGATTGAATGTATTGACTGCACAACTGTAGGAAATTAATGTAAGAAGAAATTGTCCTTAAAATAACACCTGAAACTATATTATTTTCTGGAATTATACTTGCTTATATTTGGTTTACTTCTTTAAAGGTGTTTGCTTATAAAATCAAACAGGAATGTCAGAAATGGCTTTTCTCTCATTAATCGACTTCGCATACATATTTCTTGGGAGTATTCAAAGCTCTTATCTCACCCCTGTGATCACAGTCAGAACCAGAACTGAAAGCAACAAGCATGTGTTTGGTAAACATCTGATAGTGTGGGGAAGTGCGGAGCTCCTAAGACCAGCTACTAAAAAATAACAGGAAACAATTTCAAAAGGTAACCCTTGGTGAAATGATCCCTAGTACAAACCTCCGAAACTGCAAAAGTTCGTCTTCAGTTTGAAAAACCACTATTAATGTTGTGAAAAGGAGTCTCACCATAGAATACAGAGAAAACTTTGCTGAAGGAAGGTTTTCCAGTCTTCATGTGTGTGAGCCCCGTGATATTTATCAGGTACTTGCCATGACCTTTGCCAGAAGGTCAATTCTTCATCCCAGTGGTGATTCTGAAAGCAGCTCTTTCTTCCCTTTCCTGTTTGCCCTTTTTTGCTCCCTTCTAATCTTAAAAGAATCTAATTATGGGAGTGAGATCACTAAGCAATTGAAACTAACTCCTGACTTATGCTCTCCTGCATGCATGCCATGCCTTATCTAACCTGCTGATTCTTTTCCTACATTAAAAAGACTAGCTCTCTGCCCCCGTAGCCTCTCTAAGCAATCCTGCAGACAGATCACATGGACAGGATAATATCTGAAGAGAGAGTCCATCGGTCTGCACACAATGGAGACAGAACCCACCCTTCTTCCCCAGTGCCTCACTGAGATTTGCCCCTCTTCTCCCATTTTTTTTTTTCTCTTGAAAACTGTCTTGCCCAAGCAGAATCTTTGGAGCCGGTCTCTGGATATGAGTCTACCTTCCCCCAAGATTGCCTGCTTTTCTTTTCTTTTTTTCTTTTTGTATTTCTTATTTATTGTATCACAGCTACTTGTACCTATAACTTTTTTTGTTGCGGTTCTTTTTTATTTTTTTTTTAAGAGTAAGCAGTTTATTTCTTTTTTATTTTTTTTTAATTTAATTTTATTTTACTTTACAGTACTCTACTGGTTTTAGCATACATTGACATGAATCCACCACGGGTGTACATGAACTCACAAACATGAACCCCCCTCCCTCCTCCCACCCCCCATCATCCTTCCAGATCATCCCTCCAGATCATCCCCATACACCAGCCCCAAGCATCCTGCATCCTGCATCGAACACAGACTGGTGATTCATTTCCTACATGATAGTACACATATTTCAATGCTATTCTCCCAAATCATCCCACCCTCT
>SJYX01003829.1:120710-179263 GCA_006410675.1 Oreotragus oreotragus
CTAACTGGTCTACCGGAGGACCAGCCTGGACACTGCTCCACCACAGGAGCCCACCTAAGCTAACTGGTCTACCGGAGGACCAGCCTGGACACTGCTCCACCACAGGAGCCCACCTAAGCTAACTGGTCTACCAGAGGACCAGCCTGGACACTGTTTCACCACAGGAACCCACCTAAGTTAATTTCATCCTTCAACCATGCCTCCTGAGATAGGTCCCATGGTTACCCTACCTGTCAGATGAGAAAGTTGAAACTCCAAGAAGCTAAGTCACTTTCTGCAGCTGCATGGTTAGTGAGGGGGCAGTTCAGGACCAGTACGCAGGGATGCATGCCCCATAGTCAAGTGCTCCTGGCCACTATGCTCTCATACCTGCAAATGAGATGCTCCTGCTTATTCCTCAGCATGAAATGCCCTCCACCAGTGCAGCATGGATATTCCTGACCAGGCACCTGAAATGGTCTTGATTAGGACAAGCAGCATGTAGTCATCCATCCCTCTTGCTGGTGATTTATTCAGGCTGGGCCAAGCCAATGTGGGCCATTGCCATGGGAGGGATTAATTGATTACATTCAGTTTCTCATCCCATAAAATGGGGTTAATAATCACAACCATTACAGAAGATTGTTGCTACTGCTGCTGCTGCTAAGTTGCTTCAGTCGTGTCCGACTCTATGTGACCCCATAGATGGCAGCCCACCAGGCTACAGAAGATTGTTGCTGCTGCTGCTGCTGCTGCTGCTAAGTCACTTCAGTCGTGTGCGATTCTGTGCGACCCCATAGACGGCAGCCCATGAGGCTCCCCCATCCCCGGGGATTCTCCAGGCAAGAACACTGGAGTGGGTTGCCATTTCCTTCTCCAACGCATGAAAGTGAAAGTGAAAGTGAAGTCACTTAGTCATGTCCGACTGTTAGCGACCTCATGGACTGCAGCCCATCAGGCTCCTCCGTCCATGGGATTTTCCAGGCAAGAGTGCTGGAGTGGGTTGCCACTGCCTTCTCCGACAGAAGATTGTTAGTGAAGATTAAATGCATTCATTTAAAAAGAGACCTGGATTTCCTAGATGTTAGCTATTATTTCTTCTGCAAATTAATGCTCACTGGTGGTTACAATGGACTGAGCTTTGTGCTGTATTTGTTTGGATGAAGTGTTTTGGCAAGAAAGCCACTTCAGCTCGTGCGTGAGAAGGACTCCAGAGACACGCTCAGGGAGAGGGGTTTGGAATTCTCTGGGAGAGACGCAGGAAGAGAAAGGGGAGCCTGAGACCCAGTGGATGAGAGGAGACATCAGCTGGAAAAATCTTCCGGAGCTGAACGTGAGGGAAAGGGACTTGGATTCTTAAATTGTTTGTTTAAGGAATTTACTAGAAAACCACTGCTTCAGCCTTAGTTTCCTTCAGAGACACCGGTCAAAATGTATTTGGTGACCAGTGAATGTGTTTGTTCTGGGCTTGGCGTTGAGTCAGTGGAGCACGTTGCCAGCCTGGGATCAAAGGGCAAACAGAGTAGAGACAGGATTTAGGGGAAAATAGGAAGCCTGGATTTCTCCATGACAGACAGATTCCATTAGGATGCTGTCTCTGATTGAGGCCACATGAGAGTCATGAATGCAGTGTTCTGAGAGCTCTGTGAAATCAGCCTTAGGAAAAAAAAATAAGATTGTTACAGAAGGAAACAACGCTAGCAGCATATCTGCAAGAACGGGGTTCCTCTGCAGTTATGATTCCCCCACTGAATGAAAAATCTTTTCCTAATATTAAATGATATCAAACAGTTTTATTGTGCCAGTAGATTGTACATGTATTCAATCACCAAACCCCTCGTACACACACTTTATGCCAGGTATCCTGTCAAGTGCTGGGAGACCCTGGTTAATACGCAGTGCCCCTGTTCACCTTGAGGCCCACTGAGCAGCTCTGCAGGGGAGCAGCAGTGCAATGTGGTCAGTGCACAGGGCTCGGAGCGCAGCTGGCGTCTCAGAGGACAGCCTCCGTGGAGAGCTGGTGTTCGTGTTGCCCTTGGAAGGGGAGACGGATTCTGCCGGAAGTGAAGAGCAGCGCAGCTCGCACGCCGGGTCTTCTCCGCTTACTCCTGCAGACCCGTTTTCCTCCCATGTCCACTGTTCTGAGCCTTTGCTTACTGCTTCAGTTGGTTCCCTTGTCCTCCAGCTCCCATCTGAACTTGTGGAATAAGTGGTCCTAGGAGCAGATCACAGCTTGGGAGGAGAAGAAATCTTGGGTATTAACTCCCGGCTCCCCGCCTACTACCAGGGGTGGACAATAACTGTGGTCTTTCACTGAAGGGCGTTGCTTCCTATGGGTGACCCTTTTCGGTAGCTACAGCTCTCTTTGGGTTCTGGAAACAGCTCTCTCCCCTCAACACGCACCTAAGTTTGGTCATAGCCTTGTGCACGTGCCTGTTCAGTTACTCAGTCCGGTCGGACTCTTGCAACCTTGCGTACTGCAGCCCGCCAGTCTCCTCCAGGGGATTTTTAAGGCAAGAATACTGGAGTGGGTTGCCATTTCCTCCTCCAGGGGATCTTCCTGACCCAGGGATCGAACCCAAGTCTCCTGCATTAGCAAGCAGATTCCTTACCTCTGAGCCATCTGGGAAGCCCTTGGTCACAGTCTTATAGTTTCTAAATTTTGGGTGGTAGAAAGTCGTTTTGGTTTGNTACTGGAGTGGGTTGCCATTTCCTCCTCCAGGGGATCTTCCTGACCCAGGGATCGAACCCAAGTCTCCTGCATTAGCAAGCAGATTCCTTACCTCTGAGCCATCTGGGAAGCCCTTGGTCACAGTCTTATAGTTTCTAAATTTTGGGTGGTAGAAAGTCGTTTTGGTTTGCTTTAACCTCATCCACATCAGTAACAATATCCTATTTGACTGCCTTTGTTCTTCTTGGGAAACCTACAGATACAGCAAGTATTGGGTTGGCCAAAAAGTTCACTCTTTAGTTAGAATTTTTTTCCATGAGATGTTATGGAAAAACCTGAATGAACATTTTGACCAACCCAATACATATCATGTCTCTGAAATGTACAATTTACACAAAGTAGAGGCTGTTGGTTTTCTCAGAGAGGCATGGCCTGTGATGACATTAATCATAAAGTCCCAATCATGCTTAGCTTTGCACTTGATATCAAGCATAATTTGGGTCTCAAAAAAAGTAAACCTGGAATAAACTAGGGATTCTTTAATGTAATGTCTTTTTACTTCTATTCAAACTCTGCATTTTCTACTCTGTCTACAGCTTTAAGAATAACTTATCCTCAATTTTTAATTAGCCAAACTGTTGTAATAGAGTTTGAAGGAAGACTATATTTAAGCATATTCTCTAAGGAGTAATGCAATTTAAAAACAGCTCATTAGCTACCAGAATGTTAACTAGGATATTAAGGGAACATTTGAAATTATTAAGTGATTTTACTATCTCTTAAATTATGCCAATACAGAAGAGCCGACGCAGTGGTTCCTATATCACATAATCAGTTATTATGAATCATTTAAAGATCAGGGGAAACTGATCATTATTAAAATTGATATTAACTTTGAGTAACATTTGAGGGAATGTTTTAAATTCATGATCATATTGCTTTTAGTAACAAGAAATACTGCATTAGTCAGTTTTAGGCTGTACACCGTATGAATGATTCTTAATCCTTCCATACTATGGGGAAAATAAAATTTTATGTGCTTTCTATTGTGAGATCATCTCTCTTGAATTCTGCATGTGTACATTATGGAAGCTGCTATGACTCTGCAAACAACACATGGGATAAAGTCAAGGAGGGCTTAAACCAAATTGTTGGATGATTCTCCCTTGACTTCTTACTCCCTTTCTTTGTAAAAGATAGTTTTCTGATTTGCAGACGTTTGAATAAGTTGTTGTTTAGTCACTAAGTTTTATCTGACTCTTTTGTGACCCCATGGACTGTAGCCCACAAGGCTTCTCTGCCCATGGGATTTCCCAGGAAAGAATACTGGAGCGGGTTGCCATTTCCTTCTCCAGGGGATCTTCCCAACCTAGGGTCAAACCCGGGTCTCCTATTTGGCAGGTGGATGCTTTACCACTGAGTCACCAGGGAAGTCCTTTGAATAAGTTATCCATTTATAATTTGTGTGTATTGGGAGAATAAGAAGGGGATGTCTGGGTGTTGTGTATTCTCATCAGATTCAAAAAGAGATAGTTATTCTAGGAAAGTGTCTGGGACCTATTGCACTTTGTGCTCAGTCCTGTCCAACTCCTTTGACATTTCCATGCCACAATCCTGGAGTGGGTTGCCATTTCCTTCTTCAGAAGATCTTTCTGACACAGGGATCGAACCTGTGTCTCCTGAACTGGCAGGCGGATTCTTTACCACTAACATGACCTGGGAAACCCCACGTGCAATCATCATCTTGTATGTAAGTTTGATGGTTTTCTCTCGTCCATATAAATTCAAAGGTGTATACACAAGTGTAGAGGTTAGATAAGTTCTGAACTCACAAAGTAAGATGCAGACTTCAGAGCAAGACAAGAGGTCAAAAGGAACTCATGGTTGACAGGCTACTAACCTGAACATTTGCAGAAGGTAGGACTGTTCTGAGAAACATCTGTTTTCTTGTTTCTCTTAAGGGAAACAGGCAAATGCTTCTGAACTTTCTGTAATAAAATTGATGTCTTTTATCTTTTCTTTTAAATAACCAAAGCTTTCCCTTTGGGGAAGTCTGAAAGGTTTGATGGAGTGTAGAAGCAGTAGTGATAGTCACTGTCATATCTGACTCTTGGCCGGCCCCTGGGCTGTAGCCCATCAGGCTTCTCTGTTCATTTAATTCTCCAGGCAAGAGTATTGGAGTGGGTTGCTGGAGTCTTCACCACTCAGGAGTCGAACCAGGGTCTTCTGTATCGTAGGCAGATTCTTTACCAACTGAGCTACCTGGGAAGCCCCTGATGCAACGTATCCACCAGCAAATGATGGCATGTACCCACCATTTTTGTCCAGGCTTCCCTGGTGGCACAGGTGGTAAAGAATCTGCTTGCAATGCAGGAAAACCTGGGGTTTCTCCCTGGATTGGGGAGATCCCCTGGTGAAGGGAATGGCTACCCACTCCAGTAGTCATGCCTTGAGAATTCCATGGACAGAGGACCCTGACAGGTTACAGTCCACTGGGTCACAAAGAGTCAGACATAACTGAGTGACTGACACTTCACTTTCATCCACCAGTGTGCAGACATATACTTTATGTTGCTGTTCAATTGCTCAGATGTGTGACCCAATGGACTGCAGCTCACCAGGCTTCCCTGTCCATAACTATCTCCCAGAGTGTGCTCAAACTCATGATTACTAAGTTGATGATGCCATCCAACCATCTCATCCTCTGTTGTCCCCTTGTCCTCCTGCCCTCAATTTTTCCCAGCATCAGGGTCTTTTCCATTGAGTCAGTTCTTTGCATCAGGTGGCCAAAGTATTGGAGTTTCAGCTTCAGCATCAGTCATTCCAATGCATATTCAGGGTTGATTTCCTTTAGGACTGACTGGCTTGATCTCCTTACTGTCTAAGGGACTCTCAAGAGTCTTCTCCAACACCACAGTGTAAAAGCATCCATTCTTCAGCACTCAGCTTTCTTTATGGTCCAACTCTCACATCCATACACGACCACTGGAAAAATCATAGCTTTGACTAGATGGACCTTTCTTGGCAAAGTGATGTCTCTGGTTTTGAATATGCTATCTAGGTTTTGCATAGCTTTTCTTCCAAGGAACAATCGCCTTTTAATTTCATGGCTGAAGTCACTGTCTGTAGTGATTTTGGAGCCCAAGAAAATAAAGTCTAGCACTGTTTCCATTGCTTCCCCATCTATTTGCCATGAAGTGATGGTGCCATGATCTTCGTTTTCTGAATGTTGAGTTTTAAGCCAACTTTTTCATTTTCCTCTTTCATCTCATCAATAGGCTCTTTGGTTCCTCTTTGCCTTCTGCCATTAAGGTGGTG
Source organism: Oreotragus oreotragus (assembly GCA_006410675.1). Taxonomy (NCBI): domain Eukaryota; kingdom Metazoa; phylum Chordata; class Mammalia; order Artiodactyla; family Bovidae; genus Oreotragus; species Oreotragus oreotragus. Next base: position 126,679 of record SJYX01003829.1, read on the forward strand.
ATATCCGTATATCTGAGGTTATTGATATTTCTCCCAGCAGTCTTGATTCCAAAGGTTTTGCATAGCTTTTCTTCCAAGGAACAATCGCCTTTTAATTTCATGGCTGAAGTCACTGTCTGTAGTGATTTTGGAGCCCAAGAAAATAAAGTCTAGCACTGTTTCCATTGCTTCCCCATCTATTTGCCATGAAGTGATGGTGCCATGATCTTCGTTTTCTGAATGTTGAGTTTTAAGCCAACTTTTTCATTTTCCTCTTTCATCTCATCAATAGGCTCTTTGGTTCCTCTTTGCCTTCTGCCATTAAGGTGGTGATATCCGTATATCTGAGGTTATTGATATTTCTCCCAGCAGTCTTGATTCCAATCAGCCTGGCATTTTGCACGATGTACTCTGCATATAAGTTAAATAGGGTGAATATGCCTGGACATATTCCTTTGCCTATTTTGAATTAGTCCATTGTTCCATGTCTGGTTCTAAACTATTGCTTCTTGACCTGCATACAAATTTCTCAGCAGGCAGATAAGGTGGTCTGGTATTCTCATCTCTAAGAATTTTCCCACAGTTTGTTGTGATTCACACAGCAAAGGCTTTAGCTTAGTCAGTGCAACAGGAGTAGATGTTTTTCTGGGATTCTCTTGCTTTTTCTATGATCCAATACATGTTGGCAACTTGATCTCTGGTTCCTCTGCCTTTTCTAAAACCAGCTTGAACATCTGGAAGTTCTCGGTTCACATTTTGTTGAAGACTGGCTTGGAGAATTTTGAGCATTACTTTGCTAGCGTGTGAAATGGGTGCAATTGTGCGCTAGTTTGCATATCCTTTGGCATTGGCTTTCTTTAGGTTGGAAAGAAAACTGACATTTTCCACTCATGTAGCCCTTGCTGAGTTTTCCAAATTTTCTGGCATATCGAGTGCAGCACTTCCACAGCTTTCACATTTTAGGATTTGAAATAGCTCAACTTGAATTCCATCACCTCCACTAGCTTTGTTCATGGTGATGCTTCCTAAAGCCCACTTGACTTCACACTCCAGGATGTCTGGCACTAGGTGAATGATCACACCATCATGGTTATCTGGGTCATAAAGACCTTTATCGTATAGTTGTTCTGTGTATTCTTGCCACATCTTCTTAATACCTTCTGATTCTATTAGGAAAGAAACTAGGGAGAACCACTAGGCCATTCAGGAATAACCTAGATCAATTTTCTTATGTATTTTATAATCCCTTGTATTAATTTTCTACATATTTGAAAAAACAACTATTTCACTATTAGAAACTGCCATTATCAATGTGATTTTTTTTTTCAGACTTTCAAAGAAGAAGGCCACCACCCAAAGAAGTTGAACTTTTTTACATGCCAAAGTCAAAGAAAGCTATGCTTGTAGGAATAATCTGTCCAAGCAGGTCAGGGAATTGATTTCATATGGGCTTTTGAGAAGTGTATAAATAAGAGACTGGTGGGCTTTGACAGGTAGAAATGTGTACACATTTGTTTTATTGTCTGGGTAGTCTGTACGTAAATGCTGGCGTAGCGTGTATATGTGGGTGACTGGCTTGCTTTCCAAACAGTGGCTGCTAACACGTTTATGCTGCCAGTGGGCGCACTTTTAGGTGTGCGGCTTGTCGCCGGTTTGTTGCTGTGCTCAGTGCCTCAGTCGTGTCAGACTCTTTGCGCTTCTGTAGATGGTAGCCCATTGGACACTTTGTCCATGGGATTTCCCAGGCAAGAAAGGGAACTGATAGCCATTTCCTCCTCCAGGCGATCTTCCTGATCCAAGGATGAAACCCACATTTCCTTCACTGGCAGGTGGATTCTTTACCTCTGAGGCACCTGGGAAGCTCACCTGTCACTGACTGACTGGCTTTAAAAGTGATGTCACGGAGCTTACTTTTTTTTAATCCATCAGACATGATTAATGCTAGTTCTTTGTCGTTTCTTGTTATGGTCACAGAACCACCCACGTTTTCCTGAAAGTCAGGGAACTCTTCTCCAAAACCTGCTTTTTTGATCATCCTTTATCCAAAGTTTCAGCCCAAAGTGGCAACTGTCCTCAATGTTGAATTCTCACATATAGTTTGATTTATAGTTTGTGTCTGATTTAGCCTCTGAGATCTGATTTATAGTTGTGAGTCAATATCTCATTCTGTATATGTCTTTGAGTCTTTACTGGATAATTTGATGTAACATAGCATTTCTTATTCTCTATTTTTATAATCCTAAATGCTTTGATCTTCTGTCATTTTACAGCAATATATATGATTTCAGAAGTTGGAGTCTCTTTGAGGATTTGCTTTGTAGTATTATTGCAGGAGAAACATTGTGAATAATCATTAAAGAGAAAGTACGTTGAGGACCAGATCAAGTCACATGATCATGGTGAATTGTGATTTTTATATAAGTAAAATCATAGTCACTCTATCTTGGATCTTTATCAGTCTACCACTTGTGAAAGTTAATTAATGATTAGAATATCCTTGATAAAGATGTATTTTCAAAGCATTAATTGTAGTTATGGCCATTTTGAGTTTTTCTAAGAACTGGCAAGGTATAATATGTCTGACAATTCTTAAATTGTTGGCGTTAGCAATAAATTGTGAAATCTGAATTTTAAAGTGTGGGGTGGAGGTTGTCTATAATATGACAATAGACTTAGGCAAGTTTTTAGTATTATTAAAGTCAGAAATATAAAATATTAACTGGAAAAATATTGCCAAAGTAAGGATGACCAAAAATATGACCAAAAGTATGCAAAAGGAGAAGGGAATGACAACCCACTCTAGCATTCTTGCCTGGAGAATTCCATGGACAGAGGAGCCTGGCGGGCTGCAGTCCATGGGCTAGCAAAGAGTTGGACACGACTGAGCGACTAACACCATATGAAGGGAAATGTGACGATCAGTGGCTCCAAAGATGTCCAGAAATCTAGTCCTTATGGTCTTGTGCAGAAGCTGCTGATTTCATAAAGTGTCTGCTTGTTCTGAGAATCATATATCATCAGGCAGCTTCTATGGGCCATCTGCTTCTAGAATTCCTTGGAGAATGATAGTTTGAGATCTCCAATTGCTGTGATTTTTCCATTTTTTTGTCATTTGAGAAGGGATGAAGAAGCACTTAAAGATTGCTTTCTTGTAATTTCATCGCTATCACGGTGGTCATGAGACAGGGTACAGTCATTCCCAGTGATATGGGAACATAGGCTTTCTTTGATATCTGTTTTATAACCTCAAACCATCTGGTTTTTGTCACTTAGGGGCTGGTGATTGGTGAAGAAAAATATCCTGTGCAATTTCGTGATCAGACTGAGGATACTGAGTTCTTCTGCAATATTGAACTGTATCAGCTGTAAAGTGTAGGAAGTGAGCACTGGTGATGTATTTTTCTGTAACCTAGGCCTGCCAGTGACCACCTCAGAGAAGGAAAATATATACATTCCTGTGCACTGTTAAAACTGGATGCTTGGGGCTGGTGCACTGGGATGACCCAGAGAGATGATTTGGGGAGGGTGGTGAGATGGGGGTTCAGGATTGGGAACTCATGTACTGCTGCTGCTAAGTCACTTCAGTCGTGTCCGACTCTGTGTGACCCCATAGACGGCAGCCTACCAGGCTCCCCCATCCCTGGGATTCTCCAGGAAAGAATACTGGAGTGGGTTGCCATCCCCTACTCCAATGCATGAAAGGGAAAAGTGAAAGTGAAGTCGCTCAGTCTGTCCGACTGTTAGCGACCCCATGGACTGCAGCCCACCAGGCTACTCCGTCCATTGGATTTTCCAGGCAAGAGTACTGGGGTGGGGTGCCATTGCCTTCCCTGTGGTGAATTCATGTCAATGTATGGCAAAACCAATACAGTACTGTAAAGTAAAATAAATAAACAAAAGATAAAAAATTAAAATAAATGAAAAAAAAATACCCTGAAGTTAGGATCTTAAGCCCTGAGATTTCAAAGGTGTCTGCTAGTTTATTCATTTTGGTTTCAATATTCTATTTTACTTCCAGGGCTTCCATGGAGGCTCAGACAGTAAAGAAACTGCTTGCAATGCAGGAGACCTGGGTTCCATCCCTGGGTTGGGAAGATCCCTTGGAGAAAGTAATGGTTACCCACCCCAGTATTCCTGCCTGGAGAATTTCATGAGGAGCCTGGTGGGCTACAGTCCATGGGGTCATAAAAAGTCAGACACCATTGAGGATGGAGGCTTGCAAGTTATGAGGGCAGAGGACAGAGGACAGAGAATCTTCTGAGAACAGAGAATTTTGCAACTGAGAAAGCCTTAACTAAATCACAAATAAGTTTCCCAATAAAATACGTTTTTCATCATTGTAGGATGTTCAGTTCAGTTCAGTTCAGTTCAGTAAAACACCCCAAGACACATATTAATCAAATTAACAAAGATCAAACACAAAGAACAAATATTAAAAGCAGCAAGGGAAAAACAACGAATAACACACAAGGGGAGCCCCATAAGGATAACAGCTGATCTTCCAAGAGAAACTCTTCAGGCCAGAGGGAATGGCAGAACATATTTAAAGTGATGAAAGAGAAAAACCTACAACCCAGATTACTGTACCCAGCAAGGATCTCATTCAAATATGAAGGAGAAATCAAAAGCTTTACAGACAAGCAAAAGCTGAGAGAATTCAGCACCCCCAAACCAGCTCTGAAACAAATGCTAAAGGATCTTCTCTAGACAGGAAACACAGAAAAGATGTATAAACTCGAATCCAAAACAACAAGTAAATGGCAACAGGATCATACTTATCAATAATTACCTTAAATATAAATGGGTTGAATGCCCCAACCAAAAGACAAAGACTGGCTGAATGGATACAAAAATAAGACCTCTGTATATGTTGTCTGCAAGAGACCCACCTCAAAACAGGGGACACATACAGACTGAAAGTGAAGGGCTGGAAAAAGATATTTCATACAAATGGAGACCAAAAGAAAGCAGGAGTATCAATACTCATATCAGATAAAATGGACTTTAACATAAAGACTGTGAAAAGAGACAAAGAAGGACACTACATAATGATCAAAGGATCAATCCAAGAAGAAGATATAACAATTATAAATATATATGCACCTAACATAGGAGCACCACAATATGTAAGACAAATGCAAACAAGTATGAAAGAGGAAATAAACAATAACACAATAACAATGGGAGACTTTAATATTCCACTCCCACCTATGGATAGATCAACTAAACAGAAAATTAACACAAACTTTAAATGATACAATAGACCAGTTAGACGTAATTGACATCTATAGGACATTTCATCCCAAAACAATGAATTTCAACTTTTTATCAGATGCACATGAAACCTTCTCCAAGATAGACCACATCCTTAGCCATAAATCTAGTCTTGGTAAATTTAAAAAAAAAATTGAAATCATTCCAGACATCTTTTCTGACCACAATGCAGTAAGCTTAGATCTCAATTACAGGAGAAAAACTATTAAAAATTCTAAATATGTAGGTTGAACAACACACTGCTGAACAACCAACAAATCACAGAATAAGTCAAAAAAGAAATCAAAATATGCATAGAAATGAATGAAAATTTCAAAAAAAAAAAAAAAAACCCAAGCCAAAACCCATGGGACATTGTAAAAGCAGTGCTAAGGGGAAGGTTCATAACAATACAGGCTTACCTCAAGAAACAAGAAAAATGTCAAATAAATAACCTAACTCTACACCTAAAGCAACTAGAAAAGGAAGAAATGAAGAACCCCAGGGTTAGCAGAAGGAAAGAAATCTTAAAAATTAGGGCAGAAATAAATGCAAAAGAAACAAAAGAGACCATAGCAAAACTCAGCAAAGCTAAAAGCTGGTTCTTTGAGAAGACAAATATAATTGACAAACCATTAGCCAGACTCATCAAGAAAAAAGGGGAGAATACTCAAATCGACAAAATTAGAAATGAAAATGGAGAGATCAGACAACACAGAAATACAAAGGATCATAAGTGCTATCAGCAATTATATGCCAATAGTATGGAAAACTTGGAAGAAATGGACAAATTCTGAGAAAAGTACAACTTTCCAAAACTGAACAAGTAAGAAATAGAAAATCATAACAGACCCATCACAAGCATGGAAACTGAAACTGTAATCAGAAATCTTCCAAAGGCCAGGATCTAACAAAAGGCCAGGATCAGATGGCTTCACAGCTGAATTCTACCAAAAATTTAGAGAAGAGCTAACACCTATCATACTCAAACTCTTCCAGAAAATGGCATAGAAAGGTAAACTTCCAAACTCATTCTATAAGGCCACCATCACACTAATACCAAAACCAGACAAAAAGGCTATTAAAAAAAAACAAAAACAAAAAACAAAAAACAAAACACTACAGGCCAATATCACTGATGAAAATCCTTAACAAAATTCTAGCAAACAGAATCCAACAACATATTAAAAAGATTGTACATCATGACCAAGTGGGCTTTATCCCAGGGATGCAAGGATTCTTCAACATCTGCAAGTCAATCAATGTAATACACCACATTAACAAATTGAAAGATAAAAACCATATGATTATCTAAATAGATGCAGAGAAACCCTTTGACAAAATTCAACATCATTTTATGATAAAAACTCTCCAGAAAGCAGGAATAGAAGGAACATACCTCAACATAATAAAAGCTATATATGACAAACCCACAGCAAACATTATCCTCAATGGTGAAAAATTGAAAGCATTTCCCCTAAAGTCAGGAACAAGACAAGGGTGCCCACTTTCACCGCTACTATTCAACATAGTTCTGGAAGTTTTGGCCACAGCAATCAGAGCAGAAAAAGAAATAAAAGGAATCCAAATTGGAAAAGAAGAAGTAAAACTCTCACTGTTTGCAGATGACATGATCCTCTACATAGAAAANTGCCCACTATCTCCACTACTATTCTAGTTTTGGAAGTTTTGTCCACTGAAATCAGAGCAGAAAAAGAAATGAAATCCAGATTGGAAACAAAGAAGTAAAACTCTCACTGTTTGCAGATGACACGATCCTCTACATAGAAAACCCTAAAGACTCCACCTGAAAATTACTAGAGCTAATGAATATAGTAAATTTGCAGGATATAAAATCAACACACAGAAATCCCTTGCATTCCTATACACTAACAATGGGAAAACAGAAGAAGAAATTAAGGAAACAATTCCACGCATCATTGCAATGAAAATAATAAAATACTTAGGAATATATCTACCTAAAGAAACAAAAGACCTATATATAAAACTATAAAACACTGGTGAAAGAAATCAATGAGAACACAAATAGATGGAGAAATATACCATGCTCATGGATTGGAAGAATCAATATAGTGAAAATGAGTATACTACTCAAAACAATCTATAGATTCAATGCAATGCCATCCCTATCAAGCTACCAATGATATTTTTCAGAGAACTAGAGCAAATAATTTCAAAATTTGTATGGAAATACAAAACCCCTCGAATAGCCAAAGCAATCTTGAGAAAGAAGAATAGAACTAGAAGAATCAACCTACCTGACTTCAGGCTCTACTACAAAGCCAGTCATCAAGACAGTATGTTATTGGCACAAAGACAGAAATATAGATCAATGGAACAAAACAGAAAGCCCAGAGATAAATCCATGCACCTATGGACACCTTATCTTCGACAAAGGAGGCAAGACTATACAATGGAGAAAAGACAATCTCTTTAACAAATGGTGCTGGGAAAACTCATCCACTTGTGAAAGAATGAAACTGAAACACTTTCTAACACCATACACAAAAATAAATTCAAAATTGATTAAAGATCTAAATGCAAGACCAGAAACTATAAAACTCCTAGAGGAAAACATAGGCAAAACACTCTCTGACATACATCACAGCAGGATCCTCTATGACCCACATCTCAGAGTAATGGAAATAAAAGCAAAAATAAACAAATGGGACCTAATTAAACTTAAAAGCGTCTGCACAAGGAAGGAAACTATAAGAAAGGTGAAAAGACAGCCTTCAGAATTAGAGAAAATAATAGCAAATGAAGCAAATGAAAGAAGTAACCTCAAAAATATACAAGCAACTCCTAACAGCTCAATTCCAGAAAAACAAAAACAAAAACAAAAAACTATCCAATCAAAAAATGGGCTAAAGAACTAAACAGACATTTCTCCAAAGAAGACATACAGAGAGCTAACAAACACGTGAAAAGATGCTCAACATCACTCATTATCAGAGAAATGCAAATCAAAACCACAATTAGGTACCACTGCACACCAGTCAGAATGGCTGCTATCCAAATGTCTACAAACAATAAATGGTGGACAGGGTGTGGAGAAAAGTTAACCCTCTTACGTTGTTGGTGGGAATGCAAACTAGTACAGCCACTATGGGGAACAGTGTGGAGATTCCTTAAAAAACTGGAAATAGAACTGCCATAGGAACCAGCAATCCCACTGCTGGGCATACACACTGAGGAAACCAGAATTGAAAGAGACATGTGCACCCCAATGTTCATTGCAGCACTGTTTATAATAGCCAGGACATGGAAACAACCTAGATGTCCATCAGCAGATGAATGGATAAGAAAGCTGTGGTACATATACACAATGGAGTATTACGCAGCCCTTAAAAAGTATACATTTGAATCAGTTCTAATGAGGTGGATGAAACTGGAGCCTATTATACAGAGTGAAGTAAGTCAGAAAGAAAAACACCAATATACCAATTGGTATGCATACATCAATATGCATATATTAATGCATATATATGGAATTTAGAAAGATGGTAATGATAACCCTGTATGCAAGACAGCAAAAGAGACACAAATGTAAAGAAGAGACTTTTGGACTTTGTGGGAGAAAACAAAGGTGCAATGATTTGAGAAAATAGCATTGAAACATGTATATTACCATATGTGAACTAGATTGCCAGTCCAGGTTCGATGCATGAGACAGGGCACTCAGGGTCAGTGCACTGGGACGACCCTGAGTGAAGGGATGGGGAGGGAGGTGGAAGAGGGGTTCAGGATGAGGGACACATGTAAGCCCATGGCTCATTCATGTCAGTGTATGGCAAAAACCACTACAATATTGTAAAGTAATTAGCCTCTAATTAAAATAAATAAATTAATTTAAGCAAAAGTTTTTGTCCCAAGATTCACCAGCAAATTAAGAGAGACTGACATATGAAAAATATAAGGTTGAGTTTAAAATGAGACGGTATCTCACCACATTTGGTTCACTAATAATTATCTCTCAAATAATGCTGATAAAATCATTCTATTGTTAACTGAACATTATCAAGAAATGCATTGGGGAGGAACTATAATAACAAAGCAATAAATTTTGGTCAAAAGACAAATAATTTAGCCATTAAGCAAATCCTCTAACATAGTTCACTTGCTCATAGTCTTCTAAATTGTTCACTTGTGCAATATTCAGATGTAGCCATTACACTTACTATGTAAACTTTATATGGTACTTCACAGTTTACTGGGATTCCCTGGTGGCTCAGCGGGTAAAGCATCTGCCTGCAATGTGGGAGACCCAGGTTCGATCCCTGGGTCGAGAAGATCCCCTGGAGAAGGAAATGGCAACCCACTCCAGTACTCTTGCCTAGAAAATTCCATGGATGGAGGGGCCTGATGGGTTACAGTCCATGGGGTCACAAAGAGTCAGACATGACTGAGAAACTTCACTTGTTGTTGTTAATGTCACAGTTTACAAAGTTCTTCACAAATACCAATTAGGTAATGGTGTTAGTCATCACAACCAATCATTTAATGTTGGTTTCCCATAGACTAAGTAGCTTGTGCAAGGTCACAGCAACAAAGCCAGAACATAAAACCTGACCTTCAGATTCCTACTCCCTCATTCTGTTTTTTTTTCTACAGTTATCTGTTAATAAGCATATATTTTAAAAGCTTGCATGAAACAATTATGAATGTAGCTTTGGTAAATGGAGAGAGAGTTTCCAGGCATTAGTTTAGTAACTAGTTCAGTTCAGTTCAATCGCTCAGTTGTGTCTGACTCTTTGTGACCCAATGAATTGCAGCACGCCAGGCCTCCCTATTCATCACCATCTCCCGGAGTTCACTCAGACTCATGTCCATCGAGTCTGTGATGCCATCCAGCCATCTCATTCTCGGTCGTCCGTTTCTTCTCCTGCCCCCAATCCCTCCCAGCATCAGAGTCTTCTCCAATGAGTCAACTCTTCGCATCAGATGGCCAAAGTACTGGAGTTTCAGGTTTAGCATCATTCCTTCTATAGAAATCCCAGGGTTGATCTCCTTCAGAATGGACTGGTTGGATCTCCTTGCAGTCCAAGGGACTCTCAAGAGTCTTCTCCAACACCACAGTTCAAAAGCATCAATTCTTTGGCGCTCAGCCTTTTTCACAGTCCAACTCTCACATCCATACATGACCACAGGAAAAACCATAGCCTTGACTAGACGGACCTTAGTTGGCAAAGTAATGTCTCTGATCTTGAATATACTATCCAGGTTGGTCATAACTTTTCTTCCAAGGAGTAAGCGTCTTTTAATTTCATGGCTGCAGTCACCATCTGCAGTGATTTTGGAGCCCACTGTCTCTTATACACATCTAGATGTGTATAAGAGACAGTCCTTGCAGTCCAAGGGACTCTCAAGAGTCTTCTCCAACACCACAGTTCAAAAGCATCGATTCTTCGGCGCTCAGCTTTCTTCACAGTCCAACTTTCACATCCATACATGACCACAGGAAAAACCATAGCCTTGACTAGGCGGACCTTAGTCGGCAAAGTAATGTCTCTGCTTTTGAATATACTATCCAGGTTGGTCATAACTTTTCTTCCAAGGAGTAAGCATCTTTTAATTTCATGGCTGCAGTCACCATCTGCAGTGATTTTGGAGCCCCCAAAAAATAAAGTCTGCCACTGTTTCCACTGTTTCCCCATCTATTTCCCATGAAGTGATGGGACCAGATGCCATGATCTTCGTTTTCTGAATGTTGAGCTTTAAGCCAACTTTTTTGCTCTCCTCCTTCACTTTCATCAAGAGGCTTTTTAGCTCCTCCTCACTTTCTGCCATAAGGGTGGTGTCATCTGCATATCTGAGGTTATTGATATTTCTCCCAGCAATCTTGATTCCAGCTTGTGTTTCTTCCAGTCCAGCATTTCTCATGATGTACTCTGCATATAAGTTAAATAAGCTGGGAGACAATATATAGCCTTGACGTACTCCTTTTCCTATTTGGAACCAGTCTGTTTTAGCCGGAGGATAATTGCTTTATAGTACTGTGTTGGTGTCTGCCATACATCAACATCCATCAGCCATGGGTATATGTATGTCCCCTCCCTCTTAAATCTCCCTCCTGCCTCCCACCCTATCGTGCCCCTCTGGGTTGTCACAGATCACCTGATTTGAGCTCCCTGGGCCACGGAAAATTTCCACTGGTTATCTGTGTTACATACGGTAATGTGTATGTTTCCAAGCTCCTCTCTCAATTCGTCCTGCCCTCTCCTGCCCGCACTGTGCCCCCAAGCCTGTTCTCTCTGTCTGCCTCTCCATAATATCATATATTAACCCATTTTTGGAAAACGTTTTGTTCTATGCTACACTTTGAGAATATAGTTGATCAACAATGGTCTGTCAGTTTCAGGTGTACAGCAAAGTGATTTGGTTATATACATACATGGATCTATTCTTTTTCAAACTCTTTTCCATTTAGGTTGTTACACCATATTGAGCAGAATTCCCTGTGCTCTACTGTAAGGCCTTGTTGATTATCCATTTTAAACACAGTGATGTGTACATGCCAATTCCAAACTTCCTAACTATCCCTCCCCTCTACCCTTCCCCCATGGCAACTATAAACTTGCTCTCTAAGTCTGTGGATCTGTTTCTGTTTTGTAAGTAAGTTCATTTGTATCCTTAGTTTTTAGATTCTCCTTATAAGTGATACAATGTTCTTCTTTCTCTCTCTGACTTACATCACTCAGTCTGACAATCTATAGGCGTATTCGATGCAAACGGCATTATTTCACAATTTTTAATGGCGAAGTATATTCCATTGTCGGGGAAGGCAATGGCACCCCACCCCAGTACTCTTGCCTGGAAAATCCAATGGACGGAGTAGCCTGGTGGGCTGCAGTCCATGGGGTCGCTAACAGTCGGACAGACTGAGCGACTTCACTTTCACTTTTCTCTTTCATGCATTGGAGAAGGAAATGGCAACCCACTCCAGTATTCTTGCCTGGAGAATCCCAGGGATGGGGGAGCCTGGTGGGCTGCCGTCTATGGGGTTGCACAGAGTCGGACACGACTGAAGTGACTTAGCAGCAGCATATTCCATTGTGCATACGTGCCACATATTCCTTATCCACTCCTCTGCTGATGGACTTTCAGGTTGCTTCCATGTCCTGCCTATTGTAAACAGTGCTGCAGTGAACCCTGGGTGCGTGCAGCCTTTCAGACCATGGTATAAGCCCACGAATGGAATTGCAGGATCATATGGTAGCTCTATTTTTAGTTTTTTTTAAGGGATTATCATACCATTCTCCATAATGTCTGTACTAAATGCCCATTTCTAAATGAATAATTATACTGTTCAGAATATTGTTAAGTGAAAAAAATTCTTTGAAAAGGCTGTGTACAATAGATTTCTGATACGACATTATGGGAAAGACAAAACTATAGAGATAGTGTAAAAAGTGTGGCTGCTGAGAGGTTGGGGGAAGGTGTTGAATGAGTGAAGCATAAGAGATAGTTTAGGGCAGTGAAGCTATTTTTTATTACATTACAGTGGTGGACCAATGACCTTATCATTTGTCAAAACCTGTAGAACTTTGTAGTACGAAGAGTGAACTGCATTATATACAAATTAAAAAAACCATTTAGGAGGTTGGGGCATCTCAGGATAAAATGCAGATGGTGACAGAATAGTCTAAATGTATTAGACACAGATGACACATGACCTCACTGAAGGGAATGGGGTGGGTGCAAGGAACTTTGACAATAGTAAAGTCAGTAAGACTGAGGGCAAAAGAAATGCACATAAGTGTGCATAAACACAGTAATCTAATTCAAGGAGCTGTTCCTGGTGGGGGAACGTGTGGGCTAACGATTATGAAGCCACTAGGCGTGAACACTGGACGTGAACATTTAAAACATAGATGGGAGATGGTAGGAACCAAATTTCTCATTGTCTGAGTGAGAAGTTACAGATGAGTAAGGGGAGGAGCCTAGAATGATCCACGTGCCAATGCAGCAGAGCTGGAGACACCAGCAGGAACACGTTCACTGTAATATAAACACAGACGGTTACACGTAGAGCTTCGTATTGATGTGCGTGTATATGAGGTAGGCTAAGCAGCCTCCTTGCTTCTTCAGCTTGGAGGGCCGAGAAGCAATGACTCTCCAGTAGCAGCGAACACATCTTGTACCCAGATGTTGCCTTCTTGTAACATGATCCAAGAGAAGGAACCAGGGCTCCTTGGGAAAACGACTGACTGTCGGAGGGAAGCTAGGAAGTAGAGGAGGTGCCTGAAGCACCCTGCAGTGCTGGAAAGGAAGAAAGCGCCAAAACCCGAACCCACCCCGAAAACTCACAACTGCCTGAAGCGTGCCAACCGCATAAAGCGGTCAGTTCAGAGGGAGCCCGATGGCCAAAGCTGAAACTGTTCTGGGGAACAGAACAGAAACGTAGAGCTGGCGCACTTTCCTGGTGGTCCAGAGGCTAAAACTCCGCACTCCGAATGCAGGGGGCTCGGTTCCATCCCTGGTCAGGAAACCAGGTCCCCCCTGCTGCACCCAAGACCTGGCATGGCCAAACAAAGAAATCAATCTTGTTTAAAAAGCATAGTATCGGATTATAAGCTAAAGCATAAACTAAATATCCCTGAGTTCATACTGACATAAATAAGTGGTTGAATAAATGAATGAATGAATGAATATAGACAATATCCTATACAGGAGAATTCCAAATGTTTGTGCAAACATTCAGCTCTCGGGATGGGGGACATATCTTCCAGTCCTCAAGTGTAGGGCTTTATAGGGCTGCCTATGAAGACTTTCTTCCAAAGAGGAGAGATCAAAAGAGTATAGCTGCAGTGAAGTAACCTGCAAACACGACCCCAAGCCAGGCCAGCAGGGTCAGCGTCAACAATGATGAGGCATATTGATAGTATCTTCCCTTGATACACCGTGAAGAGACCGTTACTTTTCCTGCGTGGCCTTCTTTCCCGAAACACGTTATCCTGTTCTAATCGTGAGACAGGCATCGGAAAAATCCGTTTTGAAACATTCTACAAAACATCTGACAAGTACTCCTCAAAACTCAAAAAATAAAATAATAAGACAAAAAGAAAGGAACGCTTTAGACACAGCCAGGAGGAGATGGAAGAATGCTCAGTTGCCGCAGTCATGTCTGACTCTTTGTGACCCCATGGACTGTAGCCCACCAAGCTGTTTATGGAAACTCCATAGGATTTTCCCGGAAAGAATACTGAAGTGGGGTGCCATGCCCTCCTCCAAGCCTAAAGAGATATGACATCTAAATGTAATATGGTTTGCTGAGTGGAATCCTGAAAGAGAAAAAGGACATTAAAAGAAAAGTAAGGAAGTGTGTATAGTATTGGGATGGCCAAAAATTCATTCAGGTTTTTTGGTAACATCTTATGAAAGAGCAGAACAAACATTTTGGCCAAAAAACACGTTATCCTGTTCTAATCGTGAGACAGGCATCGGAAAAATCCGTTTTGAAACATTCTACAAAACATCTGACAAGTACTCCTCAAAACTCAAAAAATAAAATAATAAGACAAAAAGAAAGGAACGCTTTAGACACAGCCAGGAGGAGATGGAAGAATGCTCAGTTGCCGCAGTCATGTCTGACTCTTTGTGACCCCATGGACTGTAGCCCACCAAGCTGTTTATGGAAACTCCATAGGATTTTCCCGGAAAGAATACTGAAGTGGGGTGCCATGCCCTCCTCCAAGCCTAAAGAGATATGACATCTAAATGTAATATGGTTTGCTGAGTGGAATCCTGAAAGAGAAAAAGGACATTAAAAGAAAAGTAAGGAAGTGTGTATAGTATTGGGATGGCCAAAAATTCATTCAGGTTTTTTGGTAACATCTTATGAAAGAGCAGAACAAACATTTTGGCCAACTCAATATATGGGCTCTAGTTAATACCAACATATCAGTATTGGCTCATGAATTGTGGCAAATTGCCATACTAATAATGTAAGGTGTTAATAATAGGAGGAACTTGGTGCGGGGTATACGTGAACTCTTTGTACAACCTTTGGAATAATTCCGTACGTGTAAAACTGTTCTAAAAGTTTAAGTTTCCTTTTAAAAATTCAAACGTAAAAAGAAAGAAAAGGAGCAAATTGTTGGTCCGTACAACAGCTTGGATGGATCTCAAGGGTGTTGAGCTTATTGCAAAAGTCAGTCTCAAAAATCTCACATACTATGTAATTCCATTTGCATAACATTATTAAAATGACAAAGATAGAGAAATGAAGGACATACGAATGGTTTCTGAGGCACAAGAATGGAAGGGGTGAGAATATAAGGGAATAGCAAAAGGAGATCCTTTGTGTGATAAACTGCTACTGCTGCTAAGTTGTCTCAGTCGTGTCCGACTCTGTGTGACCCCATAGACGGCAGCCCACCAGACTCCCCCGTCCCTGGGATTCTCCAGGCAAGAACACTGGAGTGGGTTGCCATTCCCTTCTCCAATGCATGATAGTGAAGTCGCTCAGTCCTGTCCAGCTCCTAGCGACCCCATGGACTGCAGTCCACCAGGCTCCTCCGTCCATGGGATTTTCCAGGCACGAGTACTGGAGTGGGGTGCCATTGCCTTCTCCGGTGTGATAAACAGTTACCTGAATTATATGTGGGACCACAGCGCACAGAACTCACACACACACATGCACACGAACGACACGCAAGCGAGCGCAGGTGGACACGGAGTGGCTCTGCGGTCCAGTTCACGGTGTTGTGCCGACATCAGCTTCCTTTGTTTGACATTGCACTAAAGCTCTCATCATTAAGGGAAGCCTGGACTTTTGTACTATTTCATCAATTTCCAGGGAGACCATAATAATTTTTTAAAGTAGAATTAAATGTCTGAATAGTCCAATAACGGTGGGATTGCTTGCAACAGATCATGCCTTCTCCTGACAATAATTGCACTCGGGACAAAACATAGAAACAGATGCTTGAAGACACTTAAAAACAATCAACAATGGGCTGAAACTTGAAAGGATGCGACACTTAAAACAAGGGAAACAGCAGATGAGGTATATGTCTAATGAACTTTTGCCCTGGAGGCATCCTCCAGTTTACAAGGCACGCAGGAACAGAGATAAAGAAGAAAGTGGCTGTCTAAAAAAGTTGAGGAGTCAAGGCCTGAACTCAGCAAAACCAGAGAAACTAGAAAATGAGGAGGAAACACAGAACAAAAGAGAGTCCAGGGCTGGAAGAGGATATCCTTGAATCTGCATATAAATGCCTCTTGGCTGACTCATAAACTGTACAGGCACAAGGTTGCATCCAAAAATAGCAGTGGAAAGCAACACCCACAGTCTTTAAGATGAACAGAGATTTAACTGACTGGTCAGCTCAAGGGATGCAGAATTGGAAGTCCAATTTCTGTAGTTTTGGTCCTTCAACTGGAGCCAAGGAAAGGCTATGCCTTAGGCATAAAGGTCAAGTCCTCGGACTTAGGGTGGTACTGTCGGACTGAGGGAAGACTGGAATAGACCTGCCCTTTCAAAGCCTAAACGCCAAACTTGCACAAGGTCCAGGCGATGGTTGGCAATTTAGCTGACACTGTAACGAGAGGTGGCGCTGCTGGTACAGGGTCCGCCTGCCAATGCCAGAGCCCCAGGAGGCGGAGGTGGGGGAGCGGCAAGCCACTCCGGGGCTCTTGCGGGGAAACCCATGGGCAGAGGAGCCTGTCAGGCTCTGGTACCTGGGGTCGCAAAGAGGTGGACCCAATTCAGCGTATAAACAAAAACGACAAGGACAAAAAGTAACATTCTTCTGAGGAGAATACCAGAACCCAGAGCCTCTACAATGTATCATTCAGTGTCCATTACTTAATTTAAAATTACCTGGCAAGAAAAGAGGACTTCCCTGGTGGCTCAGGCAGTGAAGAATCTTCCTGCAAGGCAGGAGACCCGAGTTTCACCCTGGGTCAGGAAGATCGCCTGGGGAAGGGAATGGCAGCCCACTTGAGTAATCCTGCCTGGAGAATCCCATGGACAGAGAAGCCTGGCAGGCTACAGTCCATGGAGTAGCAAAGAGAGTGACTACCACTTTAATGACTTTTCAGGCATGCAAAGAATCAAGAACGTGTGGCATAAATAAAAGAAAACCTTGGTCACAAGAAGCAAATTGGCAGAAAACCCAGCTGTCAGAATCACTTGATAAGAACTTTAACATAAGTATTATAGACATATTTTTTAAATTTACAGAAAAAGATGGATTCATTGTATGTGTTTTCCCGCTGAGGTGGGAAATATCAAGAGAGAAACAAAAACTGCAAAGAAGAAACAAATTAAAAATTTAGAATAGGAAAATACAATAGCTGAAGTAAAAAACGTGTTGAGTGGCAGCCTGAACACTGCAGAAGAAAGCACTAGTAAACTTGAAAACAGTTCAATATGAACAGAGCAAACTGAAAGAGAAAAAGTGAAAGGGTTAGTCTTGTCCTACTCTTTGTGACCCCATGGACTGTAGCCCGCCAGGTTCCTCCGCCCATGGAATTCCCCAAGCAAGAACACTGGAGTGGGTAGCCATTCCCTTCTCCAGGGAATCTTCCTGACTCAGGGATCAAACCCCAGCCTCTTGCATTGCAGGTGGCTTCTTACTGTCTGAGCCACCCACCAACTGAAATCTGGAGATAAAAAGATTTTTAAAACATGGGACAGAGCCTCAAACAATTTCAACCACCCTAACATTTATGTGAATGGAGTCCGAGGAGAAAAAGAAAGTCAAACAGGGTAGACAAAATATTTTAAATAATAGTAGTTTTTTAAAAAATGGAAATTTAATTGAAAGCATTAACTCATAGATCTAAGATTCTCAGTGGGCCAACAGAGAGAAAATAGACAAGAAACCACACCCAGGTATGCCATAGTAAAACACGTGAAAAAACTAACAATGAAAAGAAATACTATAAAAGTCATTTTTTTAAAAAGTACTTAGCAAAAATAGCTTTAACTGGCTTCTCATCAGAAACAATGGATGTCACAGATGACAGAACAACATTGTTAAGTCCTGGGCGGGGGGTGGGGGAAGCTATTGCAGAATTCTGTGTCCAGCAAAGATGTATTTTTAAAAATAAGGAGAAACAATGACATTCTCTGGCAAGTGACATCCATGAGAATTCCTTGCCAACAGACTCCTGCTATAAGAAATGCTAAAGGAAATCCTTTAGACTGAAGACAGGAGGGCCTGAAGGGAGGCCTGGGGGAGGGACTCATGGACACTGCTGGGGGTGCCTGGTGGTCCCCTACACACAGCAACTGTTGAAAGTCCCCTTTGACAGCAAGGAGGTCAACCAATTGGTCCTAAAGGAAACCAACTCTGGCTACTCTTTGGAAAGACTGATGCTGGAGCTGAAGCTCCAACACTTTGGCCATCTGAGGTGAAGAGCTGGCTCAGTGCAAAAGACCCTGAGGCTGGGAAAGATTGAGGGCAGGAGGAGAAAGGGACTGCAGAGGACAAGATAAATTAACTGGATGACATTACCGACTCAATGGACATGAGTTTGAGCGAGCTCCAAGAGGTGGTGAAGGACAGGGAGGCCTGCTGGGCTGCAGGCCACGAGGTTGCAGACAGTCAGACATGATTTGGGAACTGAACAACAACACCACCCAGCAAGGGTGCCCTGAGGGTCGGGGAGCCCGGGGAGACAGCTCCAGGGGTCGGGGGCCTGGCTGTTGGAGGGCCGTTGTGATTCTCCTGCAGGTGTCTGAGTGAGGTTGGCCAGGATGGTGAGCTGGTCAGAAACAGGCTGAGCTGGGACTGAGGAGGAGCTGGGGAGAGGCCCCACGCTTTGCCAACTAGGCTGTCTCTGGGATCAGTGGGAGAGGCCAGTGGGCAAAAGCAGTGGTCATGTCTCAAACTGGCCTGAGACCTGTCTTGCTGCGTGGCCACAGTTAGGGCACGGCCTTTCTCTGGGCCTCAGTTTCTCCACCTCATTTGAAATGAGGCAGATTAACCAGTTGGTGTGTAAGAGCCCTTCCAGCTAAATATAAAAATAAGAAGCCCATGACTGTCCTGTGTGAAGTACGAGAGAGATAGATTTGGCTTAATCTAAGCTGTGGAATTAAAAGATGTTTCCTCCTTGGAAGAAAAGCTATGACCAACCTAGACTGTGTATTAAAAAGCAGAGACATTGTTTTGCCAACAAGGGTCCGTCTAGTCAAAGCTGTGGTTTTCCTGTGGTCATGTATAGACGTGAGAGTTGGACTATAAAGAAAGCTGAGCACCAAAGAATTGATACTTTNAAAGATGTTTCCTCCTTGGAAGAAAAGCTATGACCAACCTAGACTGTGTATTAAAAAGCAGAGACATTGTTTTGCCAACAAGGGTCCGTCTAGTCAAAGCTGTGGTTTTCCTGTGGTCATGTATAGACGTGAGAGTTGGACTATAAAGAAAGCTGAGCACCAAAGAATTGATACTTTTGAACTGCGGTGGTGGAGAAGACTCTTGAGAGTTCCTTGGACTGCAAAGAGATCAAGTTAGTCAGTCCTAGAGGAAATCCATCCTGAATATTCATTGGAATGACTGATGCTGAAGGTGAAACTCCAATACTTTGGCTACCTGATGTGAAGAACTGACTCATTGGAAAAGACCTTGGTCCTGGGAAAGATTGAAGGTGGGAGAAGAAGGGGATGAGATGGTTGGATGGCACCACCGAATCGATGGATGTGAGTTTGAGTAAGCTCTGGGAGTTGGTGATGGACAGGGAGGCCTGGAGTGCTGCAGTCCATGGGGTTGCAAAGAGTCAGACAAGTCCTAGAGGAAATCCATCCTGAATATTCATTGGAATGACTGATGCTGAAGGTGAAACTCCAATACTTTGGCTACCTGATGTGAAGAACTGACTCATTGGAAAAGACCTTGGTCCTGGGAAAGATTGAAGGTGGGAGAAGAAGGGGATGAGATGGTTGGATGGCACCACCGAATCGATGGATGTGAGTTTGAGTAAGCTCTGGGAGTTGGTGATGGACAGGGAGGCCTGGAGTGCTGCAGTCCATGGGGTTGCAAAGAGTCAGACACAACTGAGTGACTGAACTGAACCAAACTGAAGGAAGAATATTAAGGCTTCCATAGAACCTCAGCAGTAAAGAATCCGCCTGCAATGCCAGAGATGCAGGAGGCGTGGGTTTGATCCCTGGGTTAGGAAGATCCCCTGGAGGAGAGCATGCCAACCCACTCCAGTGTCATTGGCTGGAGAACTCCATGGACAGAATAGCTTGGCAGGCTATAGTCCGTGAGGTCGCAAAGAGTCGGATGCGACTGAAGTGACTGAGCAAACACACGGGAAGAATGTTCCAGTATTCACAAGTGTCTCTCTGTGAGGTGGGTGTGGGGAGGGACTGGGGTCCCCTTACCACTCACAGTGAGGTTGCTGGAGGCTGGAGGGGCTCTAGTCCCGGGCCTGGCCCCCAGGCCTCCGTGTGCCCAGGTTGCCTGCCCACCAGTTCTCCTGGCATAACCCTGAGACAAGTTGGGAGGTGGCTGGGGGCCTCTCTAGGATTCCAGCCCTGGAAGGTGAGTCTGTCCACCTCCTATGGGGAGTCTGCACGTGGCCTCCGCGAGTTCTGACCTTGGGGCTTAAGGTCCACATCCTTCCCCAGCGGGGAGGCTGGGCCAGTCTGGATCCTGGTGTGCGAGGGCACGCTCTCAGGACGGCACCTTCACAGGGGGTCTCCCTGCTTCGGGCGACCCCCACCACCACGCTGCAAGACCCACTGCCCTTTGTCCCACAGGAGGCCCTGGATGGGGAGCTTGAGCCCCAGGGTCACTTAAGGGCAAAGGGACTTGGCCCTGTTCACTGGCCCTGGCACCGAGCTGTTGAAAACAGCTGTGCCACCGAGTGAGTTCTGAAACACGAGAGCTTGTGTGCCCAGGAGCTGGTGCTAGTGCTGGGGGTGGAGGGGGGAGGTGGACACAGGAGAGAGAAGAGCTGCGTCCATGCTCCAGACAGCTTTCAGAACGGAGGCTGTTTGCTTTGGGGCTGGCAAAGCTGCCAGGCGTGTTCATGCCGGTGGGACCACAGCCCCAGGGGAACCGATCTGCTGTTTCTTGGCGAGCCCCTCTCCTGGCTGTCCATCCATGCCACGGCTCACACTGCTTGGGGCGCAGGGAGAGGCCCTGGGGTGAGGGTGCTGATGGCCCCCGGGGCCACACAGGATGGGACTCGGCACCCCCTGGCTGGTGATTTCAGGAAACGGAGCTTGAGATGGAGCCGTGAGGTCAGGGAGGATGGGGGCAGCCATGGAGGGGAAGGACGGTGATAGGAAGGGAGGCAGAGGCCCAGGGGGGCCGGGTGGTCGCATGTCCCTCGCGGGGCCCGGGGCTCCATATCCGCAGCCCTGAGTGTATGCAGCCAGCGTCCCCATCATGACAGCGGGGCCTGCTGCTGCCTGGTTCCGGTTCCCTTCTCCTGACTCACTGCCGCCTCCCTGCAGCCCGAACCTGGCCTCCTCTCCACCAGAACCCTGGGCCAAGGACTCAGAGCAGGCAGCTTGGCCGCAGTGGAGTCTTCCCAAGGTCTGAGATGGGAGAGGTGAGCGCCAAGCAGCCCTGAGGGGTCAGAGGGAAGGGAAGGGAAGGGCACTGTCTCCCTCCAGCTGCGCGCGGGTGTGCCCCATGGCCGGGCCTAGGCCCCGGGGCCCTGCTCGGCTCTGCACACCCTGTCCACTCGGGAACCCCGAGCCTCTGTCTCCTGCGGAGGCTCACAGAGGAGAGGGACCAGGTGTAGCGGCCTCCTTCCTACCCACCCCTAGTCCCTGCCCTCCCCAGGTGAAGGCAGGGGGAGTCCTGCCTTCTTGGATGGGCGCCCCTTGCCCCCTGATGTTCCCTTCGTTAATCTCTCCCTTTCTTCCTCCACCCAGGCCTCTGCTCTGACCCGGTGGGTGTGGAAGCCAGGGCACCCAGAAATCAGCCCTCCAGAGCTCTCCTGGCTGTGGAGGAGAGACCAACAGACAGGTGGCCGCAGGTCTGGGGGATGCATCCCTTGCGATGCTGACCAGGGAGCTCAGACAGCTGGGGAGGGGCCTGGCTCCACCAGAGAAAAGTAGAAGCTGGTTTCAGGCAAAGGAGGTCGTGGGTGTGGGCAGAGCCTGGCTGTGCCCTGTCTGGCTGACCTGGAGCCCAGGAAGCCCACAGGCCTCCTCCTTAGGGGCAGGCAGTTCCCAGGGGGCCTGGAGTGGCAGGGCAGATGTCCAAAGGACCACAGGCTTCAGAAAAGGGCTGTGAGAGGGCACGATGGCTGGATCTGTGGAGGTGGCCAGAAGTCGGAGGCAAGGAAGACAGCAAGGGGGCTGTCACGGTAACCAGGAGACGGCAGGGGTTCGGGGAGCCTGGATCTGTGACTGGAGAAGATCAAGACCCCTGAGATCACCTCCTGGGAAAAGGGCGCCCCCTGGGTGGGCATTTCCCAACCTTGGGAGAAGAGCATCCTCCAGCCTCCTCAGCTCCATCACCCCCAAGGCACGACTCCCTGTGCAGCCCCCCATGCTTCTGGAGCTTGATTCCAGCTCCGTGGCCTCACGGGATTGGGCCCAGAGTAAGAAGTGCGGTTTAGCGCACGACTTGTTCCTAAGATGGCAAATCCAATTACCCTAAGGACCTTGAGATAGAGAATTGATCCTGGGCTACCCAGATGACCCCTAGTGCAATCATAAGTATCCTTGAGAAAGGAAGATTTGATGCGGCAGGAGAAGGCAATGTGCCCACGGAAGTGCTATGCTGTGGTGCTGGCTTTGAAGGTGGAGGGGGCGTCATGAACCAAGGAACACAGCTTTCAAAGCTGGCAAGCTAAGGAGACCGATTCTCCTGGAGGGCCTCCAGCCTGCACACTCCTTCTTCCTGACCCAGTGAGACCCTTCTGGACGACTGGATCCAGAGCCGTTAAAAGACCGCATTCCCATTGTAAGTCACTGAGTTTGCAGCAGCCCTAGGAAGTGAGTACAAGGATTTTCTGGTCAATAAGTGGGGCAGGACCGTGATCCCCTTAAGAAACAGACAACCAAGGGAGCCAGCTTTCTGCTTCCGGCCAGTCTACAGCACAAGGGAGAGGACATTGATGCAGACAAGGTGGTCTCATGTTGACGGGCAGGACTGCAGCTCAAGCCTGCCAGGGCAGCTGAAACCAGCAGCGTCAGTTCAGGAAAGAAGGGCTCTATGTAAAGAACGAGCTCCAGGAATCTGAGGAGGATTGGGTCTCTGAACACTAAGCTGTACACGTGCCAGGCAAGGCTCCCTGAGGCGGGGCCGGGGGTCATTCTGGGCAGATGTGGACTGGATTGGTCTCCAGACCTGGAAGATGTTCACATCTCAATTGGCTGGAGTGGAGATACTGAAAAAGCCACACTTCAAAGTAGGACGACAGCAAGGAGATCAAACCAGGCAGTCCTAAAGGAAATCAACCCTGAATACTCACTGGGAGGACTGATGCTCAAACGGGAGCTCTGATACTGTGGCCACCTGATGCAAAGAGCTGACTCATTGGCAAAGATCCTGATGCTGGGAAAGACTGAGGGCAGGAGGAGAAGGGCATGACAGAGGATGAGATGGTTGGCTGGCATCAACAGACATAGTCTGAGCAAACTCCAGGAGATAGTGAGGGACAGGAAAGCGTGCTGCAGTTCATGAGGTCGCAAAGAGTCAGGCACGACTGAGAGCTCAACAACAGCAAAACCAGCCCCAAAGGAGAAGCTACACAGTTTAGAAACGTCTTCAAAAGAACAAGCTTGCTCACAAGAGAATTAACTACCAAGTGCAGCAAAACTCAGTCTTTTAAATAAAGGAGATGACAAAACCAGACATTTAGCCCAAGAGCACCAAAATGTCCAGAATTTAACAAAAAGGAGGAAAAACACAATTCATAAGGCTATCAGTAAAAAGTTGACCCCAAAATATGGAATTAGTAAATATTTTTAAAATTATTAGGAATATGATCTTGGAGTCAAGGAAAAATATGCACTTAATGAGGAAACAAATACAGAACGTCAAAAGAGCAAAGAAAACTCTTCAAAAAGGAACGACACGGGAATTTTAGAACTGAAAAATGTTAGGTGTCTAATGTGAATTAGATGGACAATACAGAAGATTAGCCGTCTACAGCTAATGGCACACATGACCATGAAGAAGACTGAATGCTCTCCCTCTGAAGTAGGGAACAAAGCAAGGATACCCACCCTTATCATTCCTATTCAGCATGTGTTGGAGGTCCAACTTGGTGCAGAAAGACATAGCAGCTATAGCAGATATACGGGCTGAGTGAATATATAAAATATGCATTTGCAGACAACATATTTATCCATGTCCTGGAGAAGGAAATGGCAACCCATTCCAATATCCTTGCCTGAAGAACCTTGTCTCTCCCTTGTGTTGTAGACTGGACTGGAAAGGCGGTCTAAACAGAACGCTGGCTCCTCTGGTTGTCTGTTTCTTTCAGGGATCACGGTCCTGCCCTGCTTATTGACCAGAAAATCCTTGTACTCACTTCCTAGGGCTGCTGCAAACTCAGTGACTTACNTCTCCTTTATTTAAAAGACTGAGTTTTGCTGCACTTGGTAGTTAATTCTCTTGTGAGCAAGCTTGTTCTTTTGAAGACGTTTCTAAACTGTGTAGCTTCTCCTTTGGGGCTGGTTTTGCTGTTGTTGAGCTCTCAGTCGTGCCTGACTCTTTGCGACCTCATGAACTGCAGCACGCTTTCCTGTCCCTCACTATCTCCTGGAGTTTGCTCAGACTATGTCTGTTGATGCCAGCCAACCATCTCATCCTCTGTCATGCCCTTCTCCTCCTGCCCTCAGTCTTTCCCAGCATCAGGATCTTTGCCAATGAGTCAGCTCTTTGCATCAGGTGGCCACAGTATCAGAGCTCCCGTTTGAGCATCAGTCCTCCCAGTGAGTATTCAGGGTTGATTTCCTTTAGGACTGCCTGGTTTGATCTCCTTGCTGTCGTCCTACTTTGAAGTGTGGCTTTTTCAGTATCTCCACTCCAGCCAGTTGAGATGTGAACATCTTCCAGGTCTGGAGACCAATCCAGTCCACATCTGCCCAGAATGACCCCCGGCCCCGCCTCAGGGAGCCTTGCCTGGCACGTGTACAGCTTAGTGTTCAGAGACCCAATCCTCCTCAGATTCCTGGAGCTCGTTCTTTACATAGAGCCCTTCTTTCCTGAACTGACGCTGCTGGTTTCAGCTGCCCTGGCAGGCTTGAGCTGCAGTCCTGCCCGTCAACATGAGACCACCTTGTCTGCATCAATGTCCTCTCCCTTGTGCTGTAGACTGGCCGGAAGCAGAAAGCTGGCTCCCTTGGTTGTCTGTTTCTTAAAGGGATCACGGTCCTGCCCCACTTATTGACCAGAAAATCCTTGTACTCACTTCCTAGGGCTGCTGCAAACTCAGTGACTTACAATGGGAATGCGGTCTTTTAACGGCTCTGGATCCAGTCGTCCAGAAGGGTCTCACTGGGTCAGGAAGAAGGAGTGTGCAGGCTGGAGGCCCTCCAGGAGAATCGGTCTCCTTAGCTTGCCAGCTTTGAAAGCTGCGTTCCTTGGTTCATGACGCCCCCTCCACCTTCAAAGCCAGCACCACAGCATAGCACTTCCGTGGGCACATTGCCTTCTCCTGCCGCATCAAATCTTCCTTTCTCAAGGATACTTATGATTGCACTAGGGGTCATCTGGGTAGCCCAGGATCAATTCTCTATCTCAAGGTCCTTAGGGTAATTGGATTTGCCATCTTAGGAACAAGTCGTGCGCTAAACCGCACTTCTTACTCTGGGCCCAATCCCGTGAGGCCACGGAGCTGGAATCAAGCTCCAGAAGCATGGGGGGCTGCACAGGGAGTCGTGCCTTGGGGGTGATGGAGCTGAGGAGGCTGGAGGATGCTCTTCTCCCAAGGTTGGGAAATGCCCACCCAGGGGGCGCCCTTTTCCCAGGAGGTGATCTCAGGGGTCTTAATCTTCTCCAGTCACAGATCCAGGCTCCCCGAACCCCTGCCGTCTCCTGGTTACCGTGACAGCCCCCTTGCTGTCTTCCTTGCCTCCGACTTCTGGCCACCTCCACANAAATATGAACCGTGAAACTTTCCTTATACTGCAAAGCTTACAGACAGACACACACAAAGTTCAAAACGGGTCCTAGATCTAAATGTAAAACCCAAAGCTACGAAACTTTTAGAAGAAAATAATAGGAAAAAATCTTTGTGGTTTTCCTTGAATCAGTTAAAGACTTCTTATGTATGTGCGTGCCCACTCAGTCGTGTCTGACGCTTTGCAACACTATGGTTTGTAGCCCACCAGGCTCTTCTCTCCATGGGATTCTCCAGGCAAGAATACCAGAGTAGGCAGCCATTTCCTCTTCCAGGGGATCTTCCCCACCCAAGGATTGAACCCACATCTCCTGCATCTCCTGCATTGGCAAGAGAGCCTCTGGGAAGCCAAAAATTTCTTATAAATGATACCAAAAGCACAATTCATAAAAAAATAAAATTAATAGATTGGACTGCTTCAAAATGGATAATTCTAGTGTTTCAAATGTTTGTCATTAATACTAAAATACAAGCCACAGATAGAAGAAAATATTTGATAAACAGATTGCTGATAAATGACTTTTACCCCAAATGTATAGACTCTCAAATGCCCCAATGGCGGAGAGGGTATGAAGCAACTGGAACGTTCATTTTTACTGATTGAGATGCAAAATGTCATGACAACTTTGCAAAACAGTTTTGGCGATTTCTTACATTAAACACATGCTTACCACACAGCCTGGAAACCCAGCTCCAGGTATTTATCCAAGGGAAATGAAAACAAATGTCACCCAAAACCTGTATTTGAGAGTTTGTGGTGACTTTATCTACAGTCACCCAAAATTGAAAATGACACAAATACCATTTGACCAGTGAATGCATAATCAAAGTGAGATATAGCCACCAGGTGGACTGCTGTATGAAATAGAAACAAATGATGGATAAATGGATCAATACGATGAGATTCAAAAAGCTCATGCTAAGTATGTCTGGACAAAGCTATAATTCAAAGAGCCACACACCCTTCTGTGTTCCTACTGGCACTGTTTACAACAGCCAAGACATGGAAACAACCCGAAAAATGTCCATCAACAGGCGACCGGATAAAAAAGATACAATGCACGTGGAATACTAGGAAGAAAGAAAGAGTGAAGTCACTCAGTCGTGTCTGACTCTGTGCGACCCCGTGGACTGTGGCCTGCCAGGCTCCCCTGTCCATGGGATTATCCAGGCAAGAACACTGGAGGGGGTTGCCATTTCCTTCTCCAGGGGATCTTCCCGACCCAGGGATTGAACCCGGGTCTCTTGCACAGCAGGCAGACTCTTTATCATCTGAGCCACCAGGGAAGCCCGCATGGAATACTACTCGGCCATAAAAAGAATGAAATAATTCCATTTGCAGGAACCAGGGTGCAGCTAGAGATTAGCATATCAAGCCAAGTAAGACAGATAAAAGCAGTTATCATATGATGTCACTTATGTGTGAAATCTAAAAAGTGACCCAAGTGAAATTACTTATGAAACCGAATCAAATTTACAGACAGAGAAGAGATTTATGGTTGCCACAGGGCAGGTGGGCTGAGGGAGGGCTGGGCTCAGAGCCTGCGACTAGGCTAGCAGAGGTTGACTATTGTTTGTATGATGGATAAACAAGGTCCTGGCGTACAACACAGGGGGCTTTGCTCAACACCCTGTGATAAGCCATAATAGCAAAGAAAATGAAACACGCACACACACACGTATATATATGGGCTTCCCAGGTGGCGCTGCTGGTAGAGAACCTGCCTGCCAATGTAGGAGGCATAAGAGGCCCAGGCTGGGAAGATCCCTGGAGGAGGGAATGGCCGCCCACTCCAGTATTCTTGCCTAGAGCATTCCACGGACAGAGGAGCCTGGCAGTTCGTGGGGTTGAGAAGAGCTGAATATGACTAAGTGAAGAACACCAACAGCATACGTACATATGTATAATTGAATCACTTTGCTGTACAGAAGAAATTAACATAACATTTAAAATCAAATATACTTCAATAAAACATCTTAAAGGAAAAAAAAAGACCTGTGCAAAGCATGGCATAGCAAGAAACTCAGAGGACCCACGTTCCCTTAAAAGCAACNAAGTGAAGAACACCAACAGCATACGTACATATGTATAATTGAATCACTTTGCTGTACAGAAGAAATTAACATAACATTTAAAATCAAATATACTTCAATAAAACATCTTAAAGGAAAAAAAAAAGACCTGTGCAAAGCATGGCATAGCAAGAAACTCAGAGGACCCACGTTCCCTCAAAAGCAACAAAAAATCTTGCAATGGTAAAATTCCACCATTTTGGAATGAGAGAAATTATAGGCAGAGAACAAACTGAAGGGTTTCAAGAGAAACTACTGAACCTCAGTGAGAGCAGTTCAGAGCTGGGGCTGTTCTGGTCTGCGCCCCTTTTGCAGCTCAGGGGTACATTCTGTTGAAAGGCTCAGAGCCAGAGCACAGTCAGGAGTTTGACCGGGAACTAGACTCTGGAGGAAAATTCCCAGGGTGTTATTACTCTTTGATTTGACTGTGAGCTCGGCTCTGTGAACAAAGCCCTATGCCCAGGGCGTTACTGAAAAAGAAAAAAAAAAAAAAAAAAGGAATCTGCTGGTAACATCACAGTTGTCAGAGGCTGTGATTTCAGTTAGTGCAAAGGAGAGAGAGAGAGCCTGGTCAAAATTTAAAAGGAAGACCTGGAGAACCGGGAAACTAAAGGGAACTCTGAAAGAGTTCTAACATTTTTTGAGGTTCTAAGAGGTTGTGCGAATGCACAGGACTAGGAGGGATTCCCAGGTGGCACTAATGGAAAAGAACCCGTCTGCCAGTGCAGGAGGCATGAGGCACAGGTTCGATTGCTGGGTCGGGAAGATCCCCTGGAGGAGGGCACGGCAGCCCACTCCAGTACTCTTGCCTGGAAAAGCCCATGGGCGGAGGAGCCTGGCGGGCTACAGTCCGTGGGGTTGCAAAAAGTCAGACAGGACTAAAGCGACTTTGCACGCACACAAGCATACGTGTACCCAGGAAAGATAGGGAAAAGGCCGAGGGTCTGTTACTCACCGCGGACTGACGTTGAGGCCCTCCTGAGAGCAAGAAGGAAAAACTAGGGAGAGTGTGGAAACCAGCTGAAGTTNGGTTGCAAAAAGTCAGACAGGACTAAAGCGACTTTGCACGCACACAAGCATACGTGTACCCAGGAAAGATAGGGAAAAGGCCGAGGGTCTGTTACTCACCGCGGACTGACGTTGAGGCCCTCCTGAGAGCAAGAAGGAAAAACTAGGGAGAGTGTGGAAACCAGCTGAAGTTTGAAGGTTACCTTCACTCACAGATAAACTCGACTAAGGACGGAAAACTGATGGTCAGGGCAGTCAAGGAAATCTGCTCCTTCACTGGCTGAGCACGACGCTGTACGGACACAGGGTGAACCCCAGGAAGCCAGGCTTTAAAATACAAGCAAGAATTTAAAAAACAAGAAAAAGTGAGCAGAGAACTCAGCGGCCGCACACCGCAGGGAATACAGTCATCCCAAGAAGCCACTAAAGCCAAAGGCAGCCAACACAGAAACAAAGGCAAACCAACAGCCCCCGAAACCCCAGCAGCGACACAGTCCCTGGAGGGAGACGAGCTGATGGCAGAATCGTTACAAGTCGTTATTTAAAATTGCCAGTTTTCAGCAAAAACTTCTGACCCAGGCCATGAGACAAGAAAATACAGAGCATATGCAGAGGAATGGAGCAATGAACAGAAAACCCCCCTGGGGCAACCCAGATGTTGGATTTAGGAGGCAAACAATTTACATCAGTTAGAGTAAATACGTTCAAAGAACTCTAAAAACTATGTTTAAAGAATTAAATTGAAAAAAAAAAAAAAGAGCCAGATATAAATTCTGGAGTTTAAAAGTACAAAATCTGAAATGAAAAATTCACTAGAGAAACTCAACCACAAACCTGAACTCCCATAAGAAAGAATCTTTGTGTTCTTAGTAGCCCAGTGGTGTCCGACTCTTTGCAACCCCATGGACTATAGCCTGCCAGGAGCTTCTTGTCCATGGAATGTTTCAGTCAAGAATTCTGGAGTGGCTTGCCGTTTTCCTCCTACAGGGGATCTTTCTGAAACAGGAATCAAGCCCACGTCTCTTGCATCTCCTGCATTTGGAAGCAGATTCTTTACCACTAGCATCACCTGGGAAGAGATTAAGAACAGGTGGCAAGAATACACAAAAGAACTATACAAAAAAGTCTTAATGACCTGGATAACCATGATGGTGTGGTCACTCACCTAGAGCCAGACATCCTTGAGTGTGAAGTCAAGTGGGCCTTAAGAAGCATTTTTACAAACAACGTTAATGGAGGTGATGGAATTCCAGCTGAGCTATTTCAATTCCTAAAAGATGATGCTGTTAACGTGCTGCACTCACTATGCCAGCAAATTTGGAAACTTCAGCAGTTGCCACAGAACTGGAAAAAATCAGTTTTCATTCCAATCTCAAAGAAGGGCAATGCCAAAGAACATTTAAACTACGGTACAACTGCACTCATTTCACATGCTAGCAAGGTTATACTCAAAATCTTTCAAGCTAGGCTTCAACAGCACATGAACCAAGAACTTCCAGAAGTACAAGCTGGGTTTAGAAAAGGCAGAGGAACCAAAGATCAAATTGTTAACCTTCCCTGGATCATGGAGAATGCAAGGGAATTCCAGAAAACCATCTACTTCTGCTTCACTGACTACACTAAAGCTTTTGATGTGTGTGGATCACAATAAACTGTGGAAAATTCTTCAAGAGATGGGAATACCAGACCATCTGACCTGTCTGCTGAGAAACCTGAATGCAGGACCAGGAGCAACAGTTAGAACTGGACATGGAACGACAGATTCAGACTGGTTCAAAATTGGGAAAGGAGTACGTCAAGGCTGTATATTGTCACTCTGCTTATTTAACTTATATGCAGAGTACATCATGAGAAATCCACGATTCACAGCAGGAATCAAGACTGCCAGGAGGAATATCAACAACCTCAGATATGCAGATGACACCACCCTTATGGCAGAAAGCGAAGAGGAACTAAAAAGCCTCTTGATGAAAGTGAAAGAGGAGAGTGAAAAGGCTGTCTTAAAACTCAACATTCAGAAAATGAAGATCATGGCATCTGGTCCCATCACTTCAAGGCAAATAGAAGGGGGTAAAGTGGAAACAGTGACAGATTTTATTTTCTTGAGCTCCCAAATCACTGCAGACAGTGAATGCAGCCACAGAATTAAAAAACACTTACTCCTTGGAAGGAAAACAGTGGCAAACCTAGTTGCTGATGCTCAGCCAGTTAGTCATGTCTGACGCTTTGTGACCCAAGGACTGCAGTATGCCGGCTCCTCTGTCCTCCACCATCTTCCAGAGTTTGCTCAAATTCATGTCCATTGAGTCTGTGATGGTATCTAACCATCTCACCCTTCTCCTTTTGCCTTTAATCTTTCCCAGCATCAAGGTCTTTTCCAATGAGACGGCTCTTCACATCAGGTGGCCAAAGTATTGGAGCGTCAGCTTTAGCATCGGTCCTTCCAATAGTATTCAGGGTGATTTCCTCTAGGATTTAGGGTTGTCATGGTTTTACTTCCAAGGAGCAAGTGTTTTTTTGTTTTTTGTTGTTTTGTTTTTGGTTTTTTTTTTCATGAGAAACCTAGACAGTGTATTAAAAAAACAGACACATCACTTTGCCCACAAAAGTTCATATAGTCAAAGATATGGCTTCTCCTAGAAGTCATGTATGCATGTGAGTTGGAGCATAAGGAAGGCTGAGCACTGATGAATTGATGCTTTCGAATTGTGGATCTGGAGAAGACTCTTGAGAGTCCCATGGACAGCAGAGATATCGAACTAGTCCATCCTAAAAGAAATCAACCCTGAATATTCATTGGAAGGACTGATGCTGAAGCTGAAGCTGCAATTCTTTGTCCACCTGATGGAAAGAGCTGACTCATTGGAAAAGACCCTGATGCTGGGAAAGATTGAGGGCAAAAGGAGAAGGGGACGACAGAAGGTGAGATGCTTAGGTGGCTTCACTGACTCAATGCACAGGAATTTGAGCAAACTCTAGGAGATAGTGAAGGACAGGGGAGCCTGGCATGCTGCAATCTGTGGGGTCACAAAGAGTCAGACATGACTTATCAACTGAACAGCAACGAGAAGAAAGAATCAGGAACCAAACAATTTTCAAAGAATGAATATCAATTCTTCACAGACTCTTTCAAAATGTAGAAGAGGAGGAAATATTTCCTAAATCATTGTATGAAGCCATTATTGTGATGCCAAAACCAGAAAAAATATCATAAGGAAAGAAAACTACAGATCAATATGTCTTATCAATATACGTGAAAAAATCCAAAATCAAAGATCAAAAAAATCAAAACTCCAAAACACAAAATATTTCAAATCAAATCCAGGAAAACAGAAAGAAAATATACAGCACGACCAAGGGGATTTATGCCTGGAATGAAAAGTTGATTTAACATTTAAAAATCAATTAATTAATATAATACACATCAATAGAATAACAAAAACCCAAACCACACAATCATCTTAATATATGCAGGAAATAAAGCACACGACAAATTCCAGCACCCGTCCTCATGCAAACACTTAAGAAAAAAGCAATAGATGGAAACTTCTTCAAACTGACAAAGGTCATCTGTGAAAAACCCACAGCTAACGTTATGCTTAATAATGAAGTCCTGGATGTCTTTTCCAAAACAGCACCAAAGAAGAAGGTCTGCTATCATTTCCATTCTCATTGTACTAGAGATTCTAGCCTTGGCAATTAACAAAGAAATAAATTAAATACAATCTCTATTTGCAGCAGCTATGACCTTGCATTTAAAAATGCATGTAAAGGTGGGAGGGGGGTTCATGTTTGGGAGTTCGTGTAAAAAAATAAATAAATACAAAAAAAAAAATGCATGTAAAGGGTGGGAGGTGGGAGGGGGGGTTCATGTTTGGGAGTTCGTGTACACCCGTGGCAGATTCATGTCAATGTATGCCAAAACCAATAGAGTACTGTAAAGTAAAATAAAGTAAAATGGAAGCTCTAAAAAAAAATAAAATAAAGCATACAGAGAGAGTGAAAAAATAAATAAATAAAGCTGAAACTCCAGTACTTTGGCCACAAAATAAATAAATAAATAAATAAAATAAAAATGCATGTAAAAATTATTAGAACCTATGGGGCTTCCCCGGTGACTGAGTAGGAAAGAATCTGTTTGCCAATGCAGGGTAGCTGTTCCCTTCTCCAGGGGATCTTCCTGACCCAGGAATCAACCTGGGGTTTCTTGCATTGCAGGCAGATTCTTTAACAACTGAGCTATCAGGGAAGCCCAAGAGTTCGACGATGTGACTAAAGATCCTGCGCGCCACAGCTAAGACCCAGTGCAGCCAAATACACAAATAAAAATAAAATAATAAAATAGAGTAGCCTCCAGGAAATTAAAAAATATATATATAAAACAAAGTAGGAAGACTTGCATTTTCTGATTTCCAAACTTACTACAAAGCAACAATAATGATTGCATTGTGGTTATGGAATAAGGAGAGGTATGTAGATAGTGGAATTCAACTAAAAGTCCAAAGATAAACCAATGTGTTTCTGGGTAAACTGATTTTTGACAAGAGTGCCAACATCATCCTACAGAGAAAGAATAGTCTTTTCAACAGATGGTGTTAATACAACTGGATGGCCATGTGCAAAAGAGTGAAACTGGACTCTCACATCGTACTCAGAAGTTAACTCAAAATGGGTCAAACGCCTGAACGTAAGAGCTAAAACTACAATACAGAAGAAAACAGAGGGCTAAATCTTCATGACCTTCACCTTGGTAAATGAATTATTAGATATGACCCCAAAAGCAAGAGCCATAAATGAAAAAACAGAGACACCAGATTTCATTAAAATGTAAATCTTTTATGCTTCAAAGGACCCTACCAAAAGAGACAGCTCATGCAATGGGAAAAATGTTTGCAAATTGCATACCTGATAAGCACTTGAAAAAGCCAGAAGGCGGAAATGATCCAGATGGCTATCAACGAATAAATGAATGAACAGAATGTGGTGTAGCCGTACAATGGAGTACTATTTGACAACACAAAGAAAAGAAACACTGATACATACTACATCATGGATGAACCTTGAAAACATTATGCTAAGTGAAAAAAATCTGTCACAAAAGACCACACGTGATAGGAGTCCACACATGCGAAATGTCCTCAGTAGGAAAAATCAATGGAGACCGAAGCTGAATTGGCGGTTGCTCAGGGCTGAGAGTGGGGAAGAAGGAGGAATAAAGAAGGAGGATCAGAGCCGAGAAACAAGGGCTGCTTTTTGAGGGGACGGAAACTGACCTTGGTGCTGCTTGCACTTACCTATCAATATACTAAAGGCCACCGCATATTTTAAATGGATACGTTTTATGGGGTGTAAATCACATCCCAATAAAGTTATTCTTAAAAAAGAAGAAGGGCGTGACTAAATTGTGTGGAATGCTGCTGAGATGAAAATTAAAATACTTATGTTGGTCTTTGGATGTGACAACCTGGAGGTCCCTGGTGGAATAAAGAGGAACAGAGAGAGGGGGAACCGTCACATGTACCAATGCACGCACAATGGGAGTTCCAAAGTGAGATGAGGAGAGAAAGAGATGGAAATGTTTGAAAACCGAAGCACCAAAAGCCTCCCAGATTGGATGAAAAGGGTTTACATACACAGCCAAGCAGCTCATAAAAACCCAAGCAGATCACACTCAATGAGATCCATACCTACACATGTCAGAGTCAAACTGACAAGCGCCAAAACCAGAAAGAACATGCTGGAAGAAGCAAGAAGACCACCTGCTTAAAATGTACGAGGGGACTTCAGTAGGATGAACCACTGGCTTCACGGAAGCAAACAGAAGAACGACATCTGTAAAACGCTGGACATGAAGACCAGCAATAATCGTTTCATATTTAGCAACATGATCTTTCAAACTTAAAAAAATTAAGATATTCCCGGAGAAGCAAGGACTGGGAGGATATATGGACATCCTATTCACCATACAAGAAACGCTAGTGAGTTCCTCAGACTGCAAAAGAGGAAAGCTAACCACATGGATGAATGTGAACAACCACAGAGAGGCACTTTCGCTTGTAATCCTTTCCCCCTCCTACCTAACGTAAAACAAGTGCATAAAGCGATGATTCCAGATCTGTGTTGGTGGGTATACAATGCTCCGTTCGGTTCGGTGGCTCAGCCGTGTCTGACTTTTTGTGACCCCAAAGAGGGTGTGCCGTTCTGTTTAGCACAAAATAAAGCTGTAATGGTGGAAGAGGTGTTAGTCACTCCTAGACTCTCTATGGCCCCACGGACTGTGGGCCACCGGGCTCCACTGTCCGTGGGATTCACCAGGCAAGAATACTGGAGTGCGTTGCCATTCCCTTCTCCAGGGCAATCTTGCCAAATCATGGATCAAACCCAGGTCTCTGTCACTGCAGACAGGCTCTTCGCAGACAGGTTCTTTACCAACCAAGCTA
This sequence comes from Oreotragus oreotragus, assembly GCA_006410675.1. Classification (NCBI taxonomy): domain Eukaryota; kingdom Metazoa; phylum Chordata; class Mammalia; order Artiodactyla; family Bovidae; genus Oreotragus; species Oreotragus oreotragus. Next base: position 162,507 of record SJYX01003829.1, read on the forward strand.
CCGCAGTCTGAGCAGAAGAATGAATAATGAAGATATTGAGGCTGGGGGTGGGGACGGGGGAAGCTACTAACAATGACGTTTTAACGACCCAGTCAAAAAATGGGCCAAAGAACTTAACAGCCACTTCTCTGAAGAAGACAGGCAGATGGCTAACACACACAGGAAAAGATGCTCACCATCACTCATTATCAGAGAAACGCAGATCAAAACCACGATGAGGTACCATCTCACACCGGTCAGAATGGCTGCGATCCAAAAGTCTACAAACAATAAATGCTGGAGAGGGTGCAGAGGAAAGGGAACCCTCTTACACTTTTGGTGGTAATGACAACTGGTACAGCCACTATGAAGAACAGTGTGGAGATTCCTTAAAAAACTGGAAATAGAACTGCCATACGACCCAGCAATCCTACTGCTAAGCATACACACCAAGGAAACCAGAACTGAAAGAGACACGTGTACCCCGATGTTCATCGCGGCGCTGTTGACAATAGCCAGGACATGGAAGCAACCTAGATGTCCATCGGCAGATGAATGGATAAGAGAGCTATGGTACATATACACAAGGGAGTATTACTCAGCTGTTCTAAAAAGAACGCATTTGAGTCAGTTCTAATGAGGTGGCTGAGACTGGAGCCTATTATACAGAGTGAAGTAAGTCAGAAAGAAGAACATCAATACAGTACATTAACGTGTATGTGTGGAATTTAGAAAGATGGTAACGATGACCCTACCTGCAAGACAGCAAAAGAGACACAGATATAAAGAATAGACTTTTGGACTCTGTGGGAGAAGGTGAGGATGGGATGATTTGAGAGAATAGCATTGAAACATGTATATTGAAAGTGAAAAGCGAAAGTGAACTCGCTCAGTCATGTCCGACTCTTTTCGACCCCATGGACTGTAGCCTGCTAGGTTCCTCAGTCCATGGGATTCTCTAGGCAAGAATACTGGAGTGGGTTGCCATTTCCTTCTCCAGGGGATCCTCCTGACACAGGGATCAAAGTCAGGTCTCCCACACTGCAGGCAGACTCTTTACCGTCTGAGCCACCAGAGGCTCCTTATATATAACATGTATACTATCACCATATGTGAAATAGATGACCAGTCCAAGTTCTATGCATGAAGCAGAGTGCTCAAAGCCAGGGCACTGGGACAACCCAGAGGGATGGGGTGGGGAGGGAGGTGGGAGGAGGGCTCGGGACACCCGTGGTTGATGCATGTCAATCTGTGGGGAAAACCACTACAATATTGTAAAGTAACTAGCCTCCAATCAAAATAACTAAATTAATGTTTTTTAAATGATGTTTTAAAAAGTCTACTGGTGGAAGCTTTTCAAAATAGCCCAGGACACCAAAAAGATAATTTCTGTATGGAAACTTTGCAGGAAGTTATCGTTCCGCATCCTGAGGGTAGGACAGTGAAAGCTTACTGCAACCTAGAGGTAGTTTTTGCCTGAAGAAAGATGATTGTATTACTAGACCATGTCTTGTAACATTATACACATAGTTCCTGGACTAAATGTAGCCCAATGAGTCTGCTGCAAGTTCTAAGAAACCGAGCAAAGGCATAGCCAAAGTGTAGGAACAAAACCAACATAAAACCGGTGAGTCCAGCACATAGAGCCAGCACACAACCCTGAATGCAGCCAAATCTTAAATGAATGAAGAAAAAATACTGTCTGAGTAGGTGACATTTGCGAAGACACTCAGTGCTAGAGAAGAGAAGACAAAAAAGGACAGAGAGAAAAGGAAAGAGAAATTATATTTTCATTTTTATCATCTTACAGCTTTCCCATTGAAAAGCCAAAAAGGCATAAAACCTAGGACACAAACATTAACAGCAAATGGCATACATAAATCTTACTTGGTTATATTAAATATCAGTATGTGAAAGACTCCAGTTAAAATGCAGGAATTAGAAGAAGGGACAAAAGGTAGGACTCTACTATATTTGATCTATGTGCATTTTAGATACTAAGAATCAAATAGCTCAAAAGTAAATGGATGAAGAAAAGATATGCGTTACAAATAGTAACAGAAATGAAGTGGTTACTTTAATATCAGATAAAATGCACTTTAAGATAAATGTCACTAGAGAGATGACATTTTAAAAGGATGAAAGAGTCAATTTATCAAGAAGTGACAATCATAAACATCTGTGCTCCTAACAACTAAGCCCCAAAATGCCTGAAGAAGAAACTCAGAGTTGAAGAGAGGAATAGACAATTCAACAAGAGTAGTTGGAGATTTCAAAACTCCACTCTCAATAACGGGTCTAAAAGCTAGAGAGAACAGGGAACAGGAAGACTTGAACAACACTGTCAACCAGCTAACCCACGAACATAAATTTACAGAGCATGTCACTCAACAGCAGAATCCTTGTTTTCCTCAAGTGCTGCTGCTGCTGCTGAGTCGCTTCAGTCGTGTCCGACTCTGTGCGACCCCACAGACAGTAGCCCACCAGGCTCCGCCGTCCCTGGGATTCTCCAGGCAAGAACACTGGAGTGGGTTGCCATGTCCTTCTCCAATGCGTGAAAGTGAAGTTTATCAGTCATGGCCAACTCTTCACGACCCCATGGACTGCAGCCCACCAGGCTCCCCCATCCCTGGGATTCTCCAGGCAAGAACACTGGAGTGGGTTGCCATTTCCTTCTCCACTTCTCAAGCGCACACAGAGCTTTTTCCTGGGAAAACCAAGTATTATGGCATAAAACAAGTGTCAGTAAGTTTTAAAAGATTTTAAAAGGGCAGACATCATACAGAGCATGTTCTCTGATGATAATGGAATGAAATGAGAAGTCAGTGTCATGGGCGTCCCTGGTGGCTCGGTGGCAAAGACTCGCCTGCCAGTGCAGGAGAGGGGGTTCAATCCCCGGTCTGGGAAGATACCCCAGGCCGAGGAGCAGCAAAGCCCGTGAGCCGTGACTACTGAGCCTGCGCGCTGAGAGCCCGGAAACTGTGACTAGGGAGGCCTGTGCACCCTGGAGCACTCAGCAGCAAGAGGCGCCTCGACAACGACAAGCCCACACACCGCACCTGGGGAAGGGCCCGTGCAACCAACAGGAGACCCAGGACAGCCGATAAGCAAATAAACTCGGCAGACAAACAGACAGACAAGAAGACAAAGGAAACTTGGGAAATTTACACATACTGTGAAATTTTAAAAACATGTTCCTGAAGGACAATGAGTCAAAGACAGAAAAAATCACAAGGGTAAGTAGAGCTCACGTGGAGACACATGGAAACAAAAGCACAACATACTGAAACTTGTGGGATGCAGAGAAAGCGGAGCTCAGAGGAGAATGCAGAGCTGCAAATGCCTACATTAAAAATCAAGAAAGATTTCAGAACCATAATGTAACTTTCTACCATAAGAAACAGCAGAAGAAGAGCAAGCTTAATTCAAACCAAGTACAAGAAAGGAAATCAACACTGAATTTTAATCGGAAGGACTGCTGCTGAAGCTGAAACTGAAGCTCCAGTAATGTGGCCACTTGATGCGAAGAGCCAACTCATTGGAAAAGACGCTGAGGCTGGGAAAGACTGAGGGCAGGAGGACACGGGCAGAGGATGAGATGGCTGGATGGCATCGCTGAATCAATGGACATGAGTCTGAGCAAACTCTGGAAGTTAGTGATGGACAGGGAGGCCTGGCGTGCTGCAGTCCATGGGGCTGCAAAGAGTCAGACACGACTGAGCGAATGAACATCAAGAAAGTAAATAATACAGACTAGAGTCAAAAATGAGTGGAAGAGGGAATGGAAGACAATAGAGCAGATCAGGGAAACCACAAGCAGGTCCTTAAACTAGATTAACAAAATAAAGAAACAGCAGAAGAAGAGCAAGCTTAATTCAAACCAAGTACAAGAAAGGAAATCAACACTGAATTTTAATCGGAAGGACTGCTGCTGAAGCTGAAACTGAAGCTCCAGTAATGTGGCCACTTGATGCGAAGAGCCAACTCATTGGAAAAGACGCTGAGGCTGGGAAAGACTGAGGGCAGGAGGACACGTGGCGGGCAGAGGATGAGATGGCTGGATGGCATCGCTGAATCAATGGACATGAGTCTGAGCAAACTCTGGAAGTTAGTGATGGACAGGGAGGCCTGGCGTGCTGCAGTCCATGGGGCTGCAAAGAGTCAGACACGACTGAGCGAATGAACATCAAGAAAGTAAATAATACAGACTAGAGTCAAAAATGAGTGGAAGAGGGAATGGAAGACAATAGAGCAGATCAGGGAAACCACAAGCAGGTCCTTAAACTAGATTAACAAAATTGACAAGCCTTTAGCTAGCCTGACCAAGAGAAAAACTCAAAGTAGCAAAATCAGGAACGAAAGAGGTGGCAGTACTTCCAGCCTCCTAGAAGTAAAAAGTATTATAAGGGGATACTATGAACAATTGCACGCCACCAAGTCAGATAACTTGATGAAATTATTTCTGAGAAAGCACAAAATATACAAGAAAGTGGGAAAAAAAGAAAAACACCCTTGAATACATTTGTGAAAGTAAGAAATCGAGTTAGTAATCACAGCTCTCTTCACAGAGAAAAGCCAGGTACTAGCTGGCCTTACTGGTGAATTCTAACACATGTTTAAAGGAGAATTAACAATAGTCCAAATCAAACCCAAACCAAAAAAGTTGAAGAGGTAGGAATACTTTCCAACTCATTTTATGCAGCCGACGTTTTCCTGATACCAAGGCCAGACTAAAACATCATTTGAAACAAAAACCAATAGCTCTTGTGAATATAGATGCAGAAATCCCCAATAAAATACCAGGAAACAGAATACAGCAATATAAAAATAAAAAAGCTTACACAGAAAGACAAAGCAGGATTTATCCCAGGAAAGAAGACTGGTTAAACAACAAAAGAATTCAACTAATGTAATACCCTATATTAATAGAAGAAAATATAAAAACCATATGACAGTTTCAACAGATACTGAAAAAAGCATTTGACTAAGTCCACCACAGATTTGTGATTAAAAACTCTAAATAAAACTGGAAGCGAAGGGAACATTTTCAACCTGATAAAGAGTATCTAGAGGAAACCTACAGTAAACCTCAAACTTAATGGTGGAAACTTGGACGCTTTCCTGCCAAGAGCAAGAGCAAGACAGACACGTCAGCTCTCATCACTTCTCAACATTGTACAGAAGTTCTAGACAGTGAAATCAACCAAGGGAAAGAACTACACGACATCCAGATTGGAACAGAGGAAGCCCCTGAATCTCTGTTTTCATCAGGTAACATAATCTTACATATAACTAACTCTAAAACACCCATAAAGAAAACTATTGGAGCTAATAAATGAATTCAGCAAGGTTACCAGATCAACGTACAAAAGTTAGTTCTGTTTCAGTAAACCAGCAATGAACAGTTAGAAATGAAAATTTAAGGCTGAAATACCTTTCACAACAGAATCAAAAACATAAAATGCTTTGGAATAGATTTAGCAAAAGAGGTGAAAGATGAACTGAAATTGGTGAAACGTGGCTGGTGGAAATTAAAGATCTGTTTGGATGGGAATACATTCCATGTTCATGAACTCAATACTGTGATAATGGCAATTCTCCCTAAATTGACTGATAGACTCAGCACGATCCCCATCACAATTCCAGCAGAAATTTTCTTTTCAGAAACTGGGAAGTTGATCCGAAAAATTATATGGACATGCAGATGTGGCCCGGAGGATACAAAACAACTTTGAAAAAGGAGAACAAAGCTGGAGGATACTGGATTAGTCTGCTAGATCTGCCAGCAAGATACCACAGCTGGGGTGGCTTGGAAACAATAGATTAATTTATTACATGAATTGTTATTATGGTTTTGCCTTCACTGTGTGATATGCAGGATCTTAGCTCTCTGGCCAGGGACAGAACCTGTGTGCCCTGCTATGGGAGTGCAGAGTCTTAACCTGGACCACCAGAGAAATCCCTTACATAAATTACTAATAAATTGCAAATAATTCTTAAACTCTGTCACAGTTCTGGAGGTCAGAAATCTGAAATCAAGGTATCAGCAGGCTCTCGGGGGAGACTGAGTCACTTGTGACTTCCAGTTTGGGGACTCCTGCAGCCTGGGGCCACATCACCCCAGTCTCAGCCTCCAGCTTCAGATGGTCAGGCCCTTTCTTCTCTTCTCTTCTCTCCTCTGTGCCTCTTCTAAGGACACTTGTCAGTGGGCCTAAAGCCCAGTCAGATAGCCCAGGATAACCTTCACCTTAGCCGCGTTGCCAAGACCTCTTCTGCAACCAAGGCCAGATTCACGGGTTCCAGGATTAGGATATGGACCTGTCTTCTTGGGAGCCACCAGTCCACTACAGAGGACTTTCAATTTCAAAACTTACCTTAAGGCTGCTGCCTTATTAAGACGAACTTATCTACGAAACAGAAGCAGACTCAGCCATGAAGAATAGACTTGTGCTTGCCAACGGTGGGGTGGAGGGGGGCGTGGATCGGGAGTTTAGGGTTAGCAGGTATGAACTACTGCATACATACGATGGATTAAAAACAAGATCTTCCTGTAAATCACAGGGAACTATATTCCTGTGATAAACTAATATCCTGTGATGAACCATAATGGAAAAGAATATGACAAAGAACGTATAGACATGTATCAGTTCAGTTCAGTTCAGTTCAGTCGCTCAGTCGTGTCTGACTCTGCGACTCCATGAATCGCAGCACGCCAGGCCCAGTAGAAACTAACGTAACATGTAAATCAACCCTACTTCAACAAAAAATAAACAAAAAAAAACAAAGCAGATATATAAAATAGAANAGTTCAGTTCAGTTCAGTCGCTCAGTCGTGTCTGACTCTGCGACTCCATGAATCGCAGCACGCCAGGCCCAGTAGAAACTAACGTAACATGTAAATCAACCCTACTTCAACAAAAAATAAACAAAAAAAAACAAAGCAGATATATAAAATAGAAAAAGACAGTGAGACACTGGCATAGACATAAGACATCTAGATCAGCAGAGCAGAATTGAAAGTCCAGATGTAAATCCGTGCATTTGTGGCCAGCTGATAATCAACGAAAGTCTCCATCTCGGGCAGGCCCTGTGCGCCTGGGCGCAGGGCAGGGCGGTCATCCTGACCCCGTAACTCTGCTTGGGTCCCCGGCTGGTCTTGTGGGGGAGCTGCCTGTCCTTCTCTGGCAGCGCAGACCTGTGTTTGGTTTCAGCAGTGGATCTGGGGCCCCAGGTGGGTTCCTGCCCTGCCCCCACGTAGACGGCCTTTCCTTCCGTCTTTCACTTCGGCCACCTTGGGTGTCTGCCTGTGTGCCCTCGAGGTGACAGGTTTTTACTTCTCTACCGTCAGTTTAAAGCTTTTGATTCTTAGGAGAGGAGGGCCTTTAAAAGTGGCTGAGGATGAGCACTCATCTCTTAGCAGCCCCCACCTACATTCTATCCAGAGGCACCTCTCCCACTCCGGTGCCTTTGAGGGGCCTCTGTCCAGCCTGTCTTCCTCCCGCACGCCGGCTGGAGGCCCCTGAGCAAGCTCCGAGTGGGGGCAAGCCCGAGTGGCAAGCTCCGAGTGGGCAAGCTCCGAGTGGGGGCAAGCCACTCAGCTGGGTGCAGCCCCCCTGGCAGTCCCCCTCGAGGCTGCCCCCGGCCTCGCTAGCATTTCAGCTGTCGATTCTCACCCAGCTGCCACCTCCCGCCACGTGAGGCCCACGTGCGCCGGTCCAGAGGGGGCTGCTCTTCTTTGACGCTCAGGTGTCAAGAGTGGCCGGTTTGTGACCCGTGGGGGTGAGTCTTTGGAGTCTTCTCTGGGTTTTCCTCTTTATTAGGGTGGAAACAACATTCTTTACAGCTTTCTTCTTCCTCAACAGAAGGAAGCCAAATCCGGCCCCTTTTCAGGGAACTGCTGGGCGGAGAACAGGAGCGGAGGTGAGCAAGGTGGCCAGCTGGTGCTGGGACCCCCAGGTTCGGGGGCTCCAGGCTGATCACCTAGGAAAGGGGCTACGGGAAGGCTCACACCGGCGGACAGAGCAGCTGTGGGTTGGGTGGAGCAGAGGGAGACACCAGGTATCCACAGGGGCTGAGAAGAAACGCTAGAGGGCCTGGGCTTCCAAGACTCGAAAACTCCCCTGGGAGGTGGATGTGGGCCAACCCGCTGGATCCAAGTAGGGCTGTGAGCTCTCTCAGCCAAGCGTCCCAGCCTCAAGTCTGCCGGATCCCTTCGGACAAGCGTGCTCTTGCAGCAGCGCTGTAGCTTAGGGCCGCCGTCCCTGCAGGACGCGGTCATGCAATTGTGGAAATCAGTGAAGACGGACCGAAGGGGAAGAAGCCAAGGTCCCTCTCCGCTCTGGATAATGACAGGCTCTCGTGGGCACTGTACCCCCTGCCGGGTCCTGTTCCGGGGGCTTTCCAAGGACACATGTGGTAACCGTCCCAGCGGTCACACGGGGGAGGTCCTGTTATCCCTGACTCATACCCACCGAAGCGGAGGCAGCGGTGTGCCTGAGTTCCCTGCTGCAGGAGCTTGAATGGGCCCCCCCAAGCTGTGTCCCCGTCGGAACCCCCAGAAGCCGTGACTGTGGCCTCGCTTGCCGACGTCATGCAGCCAGGATCTGGAGGGGAGGTGGTCCAGTTAGGCCCCGAACCCGACGGCAGCCTGGAGATACAGGAGAGAGAGCAGACGGGGCAAGGCAAGGCTGTCCCTTCAGAGCCGCTGGGGCCGAGGGCCGGCGCCCACTCGCCCCTGGGGAGCCTCACGGGCGGGGAGCTCGTGACCCGCGGGGCTGCTGGTCTGAGACGGTTGGGGGACTCACGGGAGGGGGCTCCTAGGGGGCCCGTTAGGGGCGCACTTGGCTCTCTCTGCCGGGCCCCGCGTTGGAAGCAGGAACAGGAATTGGGGCAGCGGTGAGCTACTGATCAAGTCCCGGCGATGGTTACAGGGTCACTGCCCCCGGCCCCCTGCCCTCTGACCTCCTGCAGGCGGGCTTCCTGGGCGGCTTGCTGGAGGGACGGCTCGGCTCCCCGGGCTGGCGGCCGCAGGCAGTGGGGTCGGAGGCCTGTTTCCATGGATGGTCTGCTCATTGCCCCTTCGGGCATTTGGTCTCCCACTATCGTGTCTTCAGGGCTAAGTTCTGCATCTGGTGGGACACAGAATCTGGAACTATGACCTCCCAGGGAACAGGGCCATGTTTCAGGGCTCTGGGTTCCCCTGGGACAAGCTCATGGCTTTTGGGCCTCCAGGCTCCCTCAAGCCTTAGGGTTTTAACACTGTCATCTCAGGTGAGGGCTCTGCTGTGCCCCATCAGCTCCCCAGGGACACAGGGCCCTGGGTCAGGGCTGTGGGCACCCTCAGGGCAGGGCTGAGTCTTAGGACCACCAGCTCTCTTTCCAGAAGGCGGCGGTGTGGATCTGTGAGCTCCCTGGGATCAGTCACTTCTCTCAGGATGGGAGCCAGGCCTTGGGCACAGCGAAGTCCCCGGGGGTGCCCCACCTCTGGGATGCCCAGCACCGAGCAGTCTGTGGCCACGTGCTGCCCACAGCACTCTCATCCTAAGGCATCCGATAGCCCTGAAGCCAGAGTACTTTCCTGAGAGAGCTCAGAGCCCTGGGACACAAACGTTTATTTGTCCACGCTTTGCCTGATGAGTGAGGGTTTGCGGCAACCAAGGGGCTGGGTGGGCAGGTGGGGACTGTGAGGGGTGGTCCCCCAAAGCCTGGGGAGCTGCCCAAGGCTGGGGAGAAGCAGGGGTGTGCGTGTGGCTCTCCAGGCTCGCCCCATATCTGAGCAGGCAACGTGTGGCTCACATCTGCTGTTTGTGTTTCAGTGCTTTGCACTTGGAGAGGATTTCTGCAAATCCTATATATTCCAAATAAATCTGCCTCCAAGCTGAGGCTGGGAAGGGCTTTTTTTTTCCCCCTCCACACTGACAGCCCAGCACCCGAGGGGCCAGGACCATATATACACAGAAAGCAGGTTTCCCAGATGTGCTCATCACCGCTGGGGCTTTTTGCTTCCACCCATGCTGGGAGCGGCTGACGCGGCTTGTCATTCTATCATCCACGCACGCCTGGTGTTCTGTCCAGGGATGCATGGAGAGAATGCAGCCAAGAGCAGGCCGGAGCAGGCTCTAAAAGTCCAACCCTAATCCCCCAGTGGCCTTGGATTTGGCCGTGCTGACCTGCACTCCAGGTGGCTTTGCGCTGGCTCTCCACTGCTTTGCACAGGCCAGTCTTTCTGCCTGGACCTCTCTTCCATGCCCTTTCCCTGCTCGTGGAATAACAGGTCCTCTGAAAGACCCAGCTCCAAAAGACAGCCACGTGCACAAGCCCACCAGGCACAGTCCTCGTCACTTTTCTCCCAGCAGAGCCAGTGGCCCCTCCCCAGACATCCTCAGTGCTGGAAGAGTCAGGGGACCTCTCTGAACCTCTGTTTCTTCTTTTGTAGAACAGGGTCATCACAGCACCTACCAACAGGGCTGGGACGAGGATGAGGCAAGAGAGGCCCCTTGCCTGGGGTGCAGCATTTAAAGGGGTGCCAAAAGCTCAGTCGTCAAGGTTAGTAATACTTTAACATAGTCAAGTAAAAAGTCAAAATTGGGACCTCTCTGACAGTTCAGGGGTTAAGTCTTTGCCTTCCACTGCAGGGAAGGTGGGATCAATCCCTGGTTGAGGAGCTGAGATCCCACGTGCTGCATGGCGGGGGAAAAAAAAAAAACAACAAAAAACCCAAACAATATTGGTTTTGAAACAACTTTGTAACAAAGACAATAAAGATTTTAAAAATGGTCCACATAAAAAAAATCTTCAAAAAAGTCAAAATTAAAGCAGATATATCCATGATGAATAAAATATCGAAATTGTAAATGAAGATAAAACTAGTACATCTGAGGTTTAGCTTTTGGTCTCAAGCCACAGTATGCTGAGCATGGCACTGCCCATCCTCGCAGGTGGGCGCTCCTGAGTGTCCAGCCATGAGGGCGTTGTGTCGCCCACGGAAAACTGGCCTGTGGTGGTCTGCTGGCTCCTTGGCCCTTGGCTCCAGCACACATCACAGTTTCTGTGACCTCCTCATGCTCATTTTTCTTGGCCAGTGTTAATAACTGCAACATTAAGAAGCCCGGGGTTTGGGGACGGAGAGGCTCTTGGTCATCTCAGCAGGCCTGCTCTTTGAACAGTGGAGGAAACAGAGGCTCAGCGGGTGGGGCTTGCCCAAAGTCAGGGGTGGGACCAGAGCAGAGAGCGTGGGGTCTGCACATAAACTGCCTCCCTCCTCAGAACCTTGCAAACCTCAACTGCAGGCCCCACAAAGGTCCTGGCAGTGAAGAGGGGGGAAGCTGGTCCTGTCTGTCTCAGGCCTCCGTGTTCTCATCTGTACAATGGGCCACGTCCCCTCCTGCTTCTGTAAGAAGGCAACCCTGTCCTTTCCCCATTCTGTTCCATTTTCCTCTGACTGTTCAATTCCAACCTAATTCAGTTTATTTCATTCCAGTCTGTTCTGTCCATTTTTCTCCACTTCCCATTTCAGCCTGCTCTGTCAGCCTTGGTTAATTATATTTCATTCATTCATTCTGCTGCTACTGCTGCTGCTAAGTCACTTCAGTCGTATCCGACTCTGTGCGACCCCGTAGACGACAGCCCACCAGGCTCCCCCGTCCCTGGGATTCTCCAATTTTTTTTTTTTTTAAGTCAGCAACCGTGAAGGCAAAGCGAGGCCTGTCTTTCATTTGATATCTCCCAGATCCATTTCTGATCAGCCTCCATCCTCAGAGATGTCTGTAAGTTGTCAGCCATGAGCGTTCCTGCTACCCGCTGCCTTGGGACTGCTGCTCCGTGACTGCACGGCTATTGGGAGCTGTGGCGGGGGCGGGTGAGATCTGGGGGCTTCAGCAACATCTCAGCTCTTTCACAAGGAGAATGTTCTTGGGACGTTCAGCCTGATCTAACTTCCTTTTTAAAGAATATTTCATGTGACTTTCATTTATTTATTTATTTTTGGCCTTGCATCTGGGATCTTAGTTCCCTGACCAGGGATAGAACTCACATCCCGCTGCAGTAGGAGCTCAGTCCTAATCCACTGGACCGCAAAGGAAGTCCCCTGATTTTTCTTACTCCCCGATCTGTGCCTTCTCTACTTCCACAATTGTTGTTGGATAACAAGGACAGCTGTCATTTTTCCAGTGGTCATGTATGGATGGGAGAGCTGGACCATTAAGAAAGCTGAGCACTGAAGAACTGATGCTTTTGAACTGTGGTGTTGGAGAAGACTCTTGAGAGTCCCTTGGACTGCAAGGAGATCCAACTAGTCCATCCTAAAGAAAATCAGTCCTGAATATTCATTAGAAGGACTGATGTTGAAGCTGAAACTCCAATAATTTGGCCACCTGATGTGCAGAGCCGACTCACTGGAAAAGACCCAGATGCTGGGAAAGATTGGGGGCAGAAGCAGAATGGGACGACAGAGGATGAGATGGCTGGATGCCATCACTGACTCAATGGACATGAGTTTGAGTAAGCTCTGGAAGTTTGTGATGGACAGGGAAGCCTGGCGTGCTGCAGTGCATGGGGTCGCAAAGAGTCAGACACAACTGAGCGACTGACTGAACTGAACAGGATAGCGCACAGGTCTGCACATCACACTCAGGGGCGCACCCACATTCCATCTCTGGGCTCCACCCTCCGCACCAGGCTCCATTGCTGAGGTGACGGGACCCAAATGTCATTTAAGGAAAGTCCATTGCTTAAATGCTGTTTCCTTTATCGTTGTGAAACTATGTCTCTGGGTGACCAATGATATTGGTTTGTGGTCTAGACCTTTTTCCTTTCATGTACAAATGTCTAGGTAGTTATTCTATCAAAGGTATCGTTCAGTCTTGTCCTTCGAGGACTTTTTTCACTTGTGGACAGATTTTCATGGCATTACATATAGATCTACCATATTTTTATTGACAGCATCACATTCAGTCAATTGTATAGAAGTATTGTATAGAAGTATTATTGTATAGAAGTATTATTATGTTGAACGATTTTTCTGTTGAAAGACTTTTTATTTTTGCTTTTACAAATAACACTCTGGCAAACCTTCCTGTAACTATTTTTTTCTATTGAATGGATTTTTAGAAGTGCTATTGACTGGTTAAGGAGGATGCATATTTTAAAATGTATTCAATACGACCAAATTCTCTTTCAACCTGTCCTTTGAATCAAGTCTCCATTCTCTAGCTGGAGTGACCTTTGTGAAACAAATTGATCTTGTGATTCCTTAACATTTAGAACAAAGAAACAGCCAAGAAAAAAATAAAAATAAAAAACTGGAAATGGGATGACTTTGTGTCCTGGAGGAAGTGGACTGTATTTTGAGGCCAAAGATTTGTAAATTTCAAGAGTGTGCAGGGAGGGAGGTGGGAGAGGGTTTCAGGATGGGGAGACACATACGTACCCATGGCTGATTCATGTTGATGTATGGCAAGAGCCAGGCTTATTATAAAGTAATTATCCTCCAATTAAAATAAATAACTAAAAATTAAAAAAAAAAGAATATGCAAGACAGAGTGAATCCAAGTGTCCCAAAGACCATAAAATTTCATCCCCTCCACCCCGGCCTCACCTTCCAAGCCCCACACTGGAGCTGGCTGTCTAGATACAGGTTCCAGAGATTTTGAGGGGGGCCTACCTGGGGCCATGGCCAAGGCCAACCCAGCCAGACCTGAGCAGATGTGCTCAAAGTCACCAGTGAGCTTGAAACTTGAGAAATCCATCTCTTTGCTCCTCAGAGTTGTATTCTCCTTTCCTAAAATGGATACAATATAGCCATTCACTCCAGATGGTTTTTACTAAATGAGAAAGAAATATCAACTTGTTTTGTGAACGCCAAGGGTCCTCCAGCTGTGAGGGCTTCAGTCACCTGAAACAGGATCATTTCTGTGCCACAAAATAACTGTGTGATCTCGGCACTGCACCCTGCTTTGGCATCCCCATCCTGGGGACACGCACTCCTTTGCCTCCCATGTTATCTATTTATGGTATCCGTTCCCCCTGACTTGGTCCTAGCTCTCTGATTCCACTCTGCTCTCCGCAGTGGGTCTGAACACAGGGCCTGGGGGTGGCTCAGGAGGCATGTGCTGGGGTTGGTGGATGGCTGGGTTGGAGGTTGGGGGGGAGGTCCTGGCAGGAGACACAGGACAAGCCCGTCTCCGGTGGGAGGGATGGTGAGGATGAAGGTGCTGGGAGTCCTGGACCAGCCCCCGTGTCTGCCACACGTGCTGGACCTGCCGTTTGGGGAGCTGGAGAGACCCTGCCCAGGATGCCTTCAGCGGAAAGTGGTCTCCTGATGAGGGCTTGTCAACAGAGCTGCAGTGTGGAGAACTTGTCACCTGGAAGCCAGCGTCCGCCCTTCAGATGGGAAGACTGAGGTTCAGGGAACCCCAACTCCATCTCCAGTGGTCCCACTGGGCCACAAATACCTGTTCTTGGGGTCAATAGGAGAAGCCAGATGGGATGTAGGACCAGACCGGAGCCTGCATGCCATCCTGGGAGGCAGAAACTTGGTCACACAGACATGCAACGACTTGCTTACCTCCCCAGTGCCCAGCCTGATCCAAGGGGTGGGTAAAAAGTGCCACACCTGGTGTCGACCTGCCCCTGGTGACTGGCTAAGTTGACCTTGGGCATCCTGGGATGTCCTGATCCTGGAGCAACAGTCCAGCCCCAGGACAAGGGTCCCCTTCCTGCAGCCCATGCCCCCCCAGAGGGCTCTGGTGCCCAGGGGCGACTTCTGCCACAGCCCAGGGGGGATGGCGTCCGAACATTATTAGCCAAGCGCCGCCCCTGCAGGGGCTCAAAATTGGTTGAGCCTCCCGGTGGGAAGATCCAGTTTTCACCTGGGAAAACGTGGAAGGAGGGAGGCGGGTGCTGGCTCCTGAAGCGCCAAGCACTACCCCCCAGCTGTGTCTGAAAGGCCAGAGGCTGCCCATCTCCTGGCCCTGCGGAGTGGAAGGGGTGCCGACTGCTCGCCCTCTAAGAGCCCCCCCTCTGAGTGTCTTGGTTTTCATGCCTGTAAAGTGGGAGGCTTCGTGAACCTCCAGGCCCTGCAGTCTTGCTCTGGGACCACCCCCCAACCCACTTCAGGCTGCTCTGAGATTACAATGTTCAGTAAACCCCTGGGGCACCTGCTCTGTACCAGGCATGATGCCAGGCGCTGGGTCTCAGGTGCCAGGCACTGGGTCTCAGGTACCAGGCTGACCTTGACCAGAGCTGATCAAGCTGAGTGATACGGATGGGAGGAGGGCGGAGGAGTGCAGGCTGCAGAGGGAGCTCTGAAAAGGGCCCAGGCAAGAGGCTGCCACTTAGTCATTCAACAAACACTTACTGACTAATTTAATAGGCAAAAAACCCAGCAGCAGACTCCTGGAGCTGACATTCTAGAGGGTGGGTAGCAATTTGTTGTTCAGCTGTTAAGTCACATCTGACCCTTTATGACCCCATGGATTGAGGCATGCCAGGCTCCTCTATCCTTTACTGTCTCCAGGAGCTTGCTCAAACTCATGTCCATTGAGTCGGTGATGCCATCCAACCATCTCATCCTCACTCACCCCCTTCTCTTCCTGCCCTCAATCTTTCCCAACATCAGGGTCTTTTCCAATGAGTCATCTCTTCCGGGTGGCCATCAATTCAGTTCAGTTGCTCAGTCGTGTCCGACTCTTTGCAGCCCCACGAACCACAGCAAACCAGGCCTCCCTGTCCATCACCAACTCCCAGAGTTCACCCAAACCCATGTTCATCAAGTCGGTGATGCCATCCAGCCATCTCATCCTCTGTCGTCCACTTCTCCTCCTGCCCTCAATCTTTCCCAGCATCAGGGTCTTTTCAAATGAGTCAGCTCTTTGCATCAGGTGGCCAGTGTACTGGAGTTTCAGCTTCAACATCAGTCCTTCCAGTGAACACCCAGGACTTATCTCCTTTAGGATGGACTGGTTGGATCTCCTTGCAGTCCAAGGGACTCTCAAGAGTCTTCTCCAATACCACAGTTCAAAAACATCAATTCTTCAGTGCTCAGCTTTCTTTATGGTCCAAATCTCACATCCATACATGACCACAGGAAAAATCATAACCTTGACTAGACTATTACTTTGTTGTTAAAGTAATGTCTCTGCTTTTTAATATGCTGTCTGGGTTGGTCATAACTTTCCTTCCAAGGAGTATGTGTCTTTTAATTTCATGGCTGCAGTCACCATCTGCAGTGATTTTGGAGCCCAGAAAAATAAAGTCAGCCACTGTTTCCACTGTTTCTCCATCTATTTGACATGAAGTGATGGGACCGGATGCCATGATCTTGGTTTTCTGAATGTTGAGCTTTAAGCCAACTTTTTCATTCTCCACTTTCACTTTCATCAAGAGGCTTTTTAGCTCCTCCTCACTTTCTGCCATAAGGGTGGTGTCATCAGCATATCTGAGGTTATTGATATTTCTCCCGGCAATCTTGATTCCAGCCTGTGTTTCTTTCAGTCCAGCCTTTCTCATGATGTACTCTGCATATAAGTTAAATAAGCAGGGTGACAATATACAGCCTTGATGTACTCCTTTTCCTATTTGGAACCAGTTTGTTGTTCCATGTCTGGTTCTAACTGTTGCTTCCTGACCAGCATACAGGTTTCTCAAGAGGCAAGTCAGGTGGTCTGATATTCCCACCTCTTTCAGAATTTCCCACAGTTTATTGTGATCCACAGAGTCAAAGGCTTTGGCATAGTCAATAAAGCAGAAATAGATATTTTTCTGGAACTCTCTTGCTTTTT
>SJYX01003829.1:180484-193253 GCA_006410675.1 Oreotragus oreotragus
GTATTCCATCACCTCCACTAACTTTGTTCGTAGTGATACTTTCTAAGGCCCACTTGACTTCACATTCCAGGATGTCCAGCTCTAGGTGAGTGATCACACCATTGTGATTATCTGGGTCATGAAGATCTTTTTTGTACAGTTCTTCTGTGTATTCTTGCCACATCTTTTTAACATCTTCTGCTTCTGTTAGGTCCATATCATTTCTGTCCTTTATTGTGCCCATCTTTGCATGAAATATTCCCTTGGTATCTCTAATTTTCTTGAAGAGATCTCTAGTCTTTCCCATTCTATTGTTTTCCTCTATTTCTTTGCATTGATTGCTGAGGAAGGGTTTCTTATCTCTCCCTGCTATTCTTTGGAACTCTGCATTCAGATGGGTATATCTTTCCTTTTCTCCTTTGCTTTTCACTTCCCTTCTTTTCACAGCTATTTGTAAGGCCTCCTCAGACAGCCATTTTGCTTTTTTGCATTTCTTTTCCATGGGGATGGTCTTGATCCCTGTCTCCTGTACAATGTCATGAACCTCTGTCCATAGTTCATCAGGCACTCTGTCTATCAGATCTAGTCCCTTAAATCTATTTCTCACTTCCAGTGTATAGTCATAAGGGATTTGATTTAGGTCACACCTAAATGGTCTAGCGGTTTTCTCCACTTTCTCCAATTTAAGTCTGAATTTGGCAAGAAGGAGTTCATGATCCGAGCCACAGTCAGCTCCCGGTCTCATTTTTGCTGACTGTATAGAACTTCTCCATCTTTGGTTGAAAAGCAATAGAGAAGTACAAAAATGGTTTGTCAGACCATAATCACGTTATGAAGAAAGAAAAATCAGTGATTCTTATAGTATGGCCACAGCTGGTGGAACAGGAAGCTCTTCTAGATGGGGTGGTCCAGGAGGGCTTCATGGAGGTGACAGCTGGGCCAAGTGCCAGATGAATGCCCAGGCCAAGGTTGTGCCTGAACAAATGGGCTGGACACCAAGGTTTGCATCTAAAGTTGGACAGTCTGCCTCGCCGACTGAGCCCAGGAAGGTGGGCTGGAGTGGAAGGACCTCCTCCACAGGACCTGGCCTTCACAGGGCCTCGGTCTCCCCATCTGAAAGATGTCAGTGTGGACCCACTGGCATCCATACATTTTTATTAGTTTTTCTTTGGGGTTCAGTCAGCAAACGTGACCCTCGTCTTCTTCCAGTTTTTCTTCCTTCTTTCCCTGGTAAGTGTAGTTTTCAAATTTCTCCCTTCCATCAGACTTTTATATATATTTTTAAGATATAGTCTTTCAAAGCAGCCTATTTTTACTTTTCCTTTGGCAAGATAATTTCAAGTCCTTTTCTCACCACCTATGTCAATTTCCTTTGTTAATTTCCAAGCCTCTGCTTTCAGCAGGGGCCTCACCTCTTAGTACTTAATTGATTTCTTCTATCGCATAATACCATGGTTTCATCAATAAGCAATTTTAGAATCGCTGTCAATTTCTTTTTTTATATACCATTTGATCTGCCCGGAGGTGAGCACTCGGATAAGACACAAGATGAGCTTTCATTACCTCGCCGATGTCAGTTTTCTCCCTGGCCCCTTTCACTGAGGCAAGAATATCTTCGGGACATTCTGTACACCCTTGTAATTACTGTGCATTTTATTCACTCCCCTGCTTCAATCTGGTGGGTTAAAAGTATAAATTAGCACATGTTTCCCATTTCAAATGTTATTTTAACATTCAGAGATTCTATAGATGGACCCACGCTCTCCCTAGCTACGGTCTCCCCATAAGGTTGGACCGTGACACCAGGATGATTTTATTAAGTGGGATTTTTTCCTTTTTCTATGCCTGTCTCCGATGATGCCCTTTGCCTGCTTAACACCTTCCTTTTTTCTCTGCTTCCCTCAATACACCGTCAAGTCCAGAAGGTGGACTTGGCGAAGGAGGCATTGGAAAGTGGGAAACGACAGGGTCTCGAGGGGACTGACTGTGGTGGGCACAGAAGGGCCTTGGGAAATATCGCTTGGCTCCGTGCTCACCAGCGCCTTGGTGTCTGGGCCAAGCAGACAGGACTTAGACACGGCCAAGACATTGCAGACCCTGTTAGACTTTTCACTATCTTGAAGAGAAATCTGTCAAAACCATTCCAGGCTGCTTTTAGCTTGTATCGACCGGCCCCCGCCTCTGTGTCTCGGGAGAGGGATTAGTTACTGACGAAGCCGGCTGACCTACAGAGCAAGGCTGACGCATGTACAACCTGCCCCATGATCCCACCTGCCCCTAGGGCCCCCGGGTGCATGGGAACCGTCATTCTAAAGATAATAATCGTTACTGTAAATGGGGTGGATGTCCAGCCCTCCCAGTCTGCTCCTGAGCCACAGCATGCCTCTAAGAAGCTGCCGCCCAGCTCTTGTCAGACCCCAAGGTGGGCAGGCACCCCCAGCCCCCGGCCACCTCCCTCCAACCCTCTCACAGTCCCCCCGGAGTCTCTGCCTCGGCCTTAACTGTTCAGTAAGATGGGCCATCAGTCCGTGCCGAAACCAGCTGCACCCAGAGCATCTCTGTGCTCCCCGTGAGGAGGTGGGTTCACACCTAGGGTGGGGGGTGGCAGGGTGGAGAGTCGCTTCAGAAGGACTCTAAGGACTGCCTCCAACTGGTCTCAAGACCACAAACAGTCCTGCGCCTCCTGACCCGTTGATCTGGCCTGTCTCACCATCATTTCATTCACATGCTTGTTTCACTCACTGATTGTTTCTCTCTTTCCCTCGGCTGCCAGGAAACTCGGCAAACAGGTCTTCAAGGTAGGCATTCATTGAGGCCAGCCTCAGACCTGGGTCCCTTTGCTGCCCCTGCCCAGGTCTTCCCCTGGCCTCTCTTTGCCCGTCTTCTTCTCGTTTTGCTCACTCATTTATTCAGTCCCTTTCTGAGCACAACCTCAAGACAGTCTCTGCAAGGGCTGGGATCATAGCAACAACCGCGTGAGACAGCGCCCAGGCAGGTTGTCATGCGGTGACATTTGAGAGTCAGCAGGTACATTAGAAAGAGCCTTTCAAACCAGTGATGAGCTCTGGGACAAGGATAAAACAAGAACATGGATGGGATGCTAAGTGACCATCAGGCGGGAGCTGCTTTGCAGGGGTGGTTAAGTGTCGATAGGGGAGAGAGCTCTTTGAATCGGCGACACTTTAGCTGAGAGTTCATTAATGAGAAAGAGCCAGCTGTGGCAAAGCCTCACGCCCAGAAAAGACCTCAAATATTCTGGGAACAGCTCGTGTGTCTAGAGCCAAGAGAAGAGGACAGCCTTGCAGGCTGTGCCTCTACCCATGTATTTCAGGGAACCCTGTGCACACCCTTCCTGAAATCCTTCCCAGAAATGAATAAACGAATTAGCAGATTCATATATAAAGACTGAAGGCGGCAGAGGATGAGTTGGTTCGATGGCATCACCATCTCAATGGAGATGAATGTGAGCAAACTCTGGGGGATATTGGAGGACAGGGCAGCCTGGAGGGCTGCAGTCCATGGGATCGCGAAGAGCTGGCCACAACTGAGCGGCTGAACAACAGCGACAGCAAAATACAGATGTGTCTGCATTTGGCACACCTCTGCCTTTTGCGCTCCCACCAGCAGCTGATCTCACTCGATTGCACAGTGGTGTGTGTGTGTGTGTGTGTGTGTGTGTGTGTGTAGAAAATGACTTACTCTCCAAGCTCAGTGCTCACCTTAGCAGAACAGGGTCCCGGCAATACCTTCCTCGTGGTGTTGTGGATGATGAGTTAATACTGGCAGCGGGCTGAGTGCAGGGCCTGTGCTGTGGAAGCGCTCCGTACATGTCAGCTCTCTTTACCAGTGTGTGTACATTTGACATATGGGGCTGGTTAGAGTGGGCCTGAGCCTGGACATGGCTACTGACATGATCAGTTACATGAGATCTGACGGTGAATGTTTCTGTGGACATCTGGCAGGACATATATAATCTAATAAGAATCTGTAACCTCTTGAAAGCATACGAAGTGTTTCCCCCGCTCTCTCGTTTGATGGGAGAATGACCTCAGCTGATGGGAACCCTCCTAACTGTAAACAGCCACGGCTCAGATGGGTTTTCTTCCTGCTGCGGGTCCACATTCAGCCCCTGTGGGAGGGGGCCACGGTCGGTGGGGGAGGTGGTCCAGAGGCTGGGCCCAGAGAGGGGAGGGGGGCCGAGCTGGGCCACAGAGGCTGAGACTGCTGACTCTGGGGTCTCTTTATTACCACTGCCTCTGAGGTCTCTTTCAGGGAAGGAGGATGGAAGATGGAAAAGTGTTTTGCTCCGTGGAGCTGGGGAAGAAGAGGGCTCCCCAGGAAAGGGAACTCAGCTGTGTAACAAAGGCTGTCTAAGCCCTAGGAGTTGTTCTCCAAGAACCCAAGAGGCAGCCTTGCCAGGTGGTGAGCTCCCCATCTGGGAGTCTGCGAAAGGGTCTTGATGCCTGGGAGCCCCGGCCTTGAATGAGGGTCTCCGGACCTTGTATTTAGGGCCAGGTGGGGGCTCCGAGGCTGTGGGCCCTGCAGACCAGAGAATCTATTCTGGCTTGACTCTGGCTCGCTGTGTATCATCCAAGAAGCCCCCTCGCCAGCTGGGCCTCAGTTGGGGAAAATTATGGGGAGGGGGCAAGGCAGTCCCTGAGGCCCTCCTTTCAGCTGCTTCTGAATTCTCAAATTCCACAGAAACGGAGGGGCTGTCTCATGCCCTCCAAGTCCAAGAAAGTGTTGGGGACTTTGCACACCCCCTACCGTCAGCCCCTCTAACTGAGAGCCCGGGGTCTGGGGGCCATGTGGCCCTGGCCGTGCCTGTTGAACCTCCCCCTCACGCACGTGCAGGACCCCGGGGCGCAGAGAAGCTTCCAGAGCAAACATCTCGGGGCGCAGGGCCAAGCTGCAAATGGAGGAGGCCCCGTCCCTTTCTCTGCTCCTGGCCGCAGGGGCGGCTAATTGACCACGGGACAGTATCTATGGCGCGTATACAATAAACATGACTTCAGCCGTCTGGATCCGTCTTCCTGCCGAGCTGTCCATCACTGCCGCGGCCGCCGGCCAAGTGCTGGGAGAAAGTTCTCGCTGTGGGGCCCCACAAGGCTCTCTGCTTGCAGAACACGGCCTTCAAGTTCACCAGCATGGCTGTCGCTTCTGCCCAGAACTGCCTCTTCCCTGCAGGTCACTCCGCAAAGGCCAACACGGGGCCACAGAGAACACGGATCGTTTCTTCCTTGTGATGTGAGGAGATGGAGGAGGAAGATTTCTGCCCAGGAGGCAGAGACCGGAGAGGCCTAGTGACTTCTCAAAGGTCACACAGGAGTTGTTCTCGGACCCTGGGTCTAAACCAAGATCCGTCTGTCTCCTGTGTTGTCCTGTGACTTATGGGGCTGGTTAGAGAGGGCCTGAATTGGAGAAGACTCTTGACCACAGTTTAAGGGGCTTACAACAACAGAAATGTACCTTCTCATGGTTCTGGAGGTCCAAAAGCTGATATCAAGGTGCCAGCAGGGCCATGCTCCCTCCTAAGGCTCCAGGGGCGGAGACTTCCTGGTCTCTTCCAGCCTCTGGCGGCCACCAGCGTTCCTTGGGTGGTGGTGGCATCACTCTGACCTCTGCCTCTGTCTCCACGGGGCCTCCTCTTCCTCTGTGTCCCGTCTTCTGTCCCCTCTTAGGACACCTGTCCTTGGACTTAGGTGTCCAAGTGAAGACCAGGAGAACCTCATCTCAAGATCCCGTCTCGATCCTATTTCCAAGTAAGATCACATTCACTCACTGGTTTGGAGACTTAGGGCACAGACTTGTCTTGTGGAGGCCACTGCTTAACACATGTTGAATCCAAGCCCGTGTCCCTGTTAGAACCCACTTCAGTTGGGAAGAAGGAGCTGTAGGTTTGACAGGAAGGCTCCAGTGTGCTGGCTGTAACTTGCTGTAAGCCCCCCACCCAGACCCTGCTGCCCTAAGGGTCCCTCCTCCCTGCAGGGGTGCTGGCAGTTTCTCGCATCCGGCTTGGTGGGCTATTTGAGGTGGGTGTACAGAGGGGCTAAGGCCCAGGGAGGGCACGTGGTTTAGGGTCTGACAGAGGAACGGAGCAGAGCCTGGAGGTGCCTCGGCTCCACAGCTGCCTGCCCCTGAGCCCTGCAGGCTCTCTCCACCTCCACGTGGCCCGAGGATGCTCCCTGTGCTGCTCCCTCAGTTGTTGCTGTCCCCAGGGACCCACTCTTCCCTCTACCTGTCATCCAGGCTGTGTGACTGGGACTAGACCTGGAGATCTGCAGACACCCACAGAATTCTGTTGGGTGTGGGAGTTAAGTAGACGCTGCTGGGGACTTTGGGTAGGGCCTTGATGTTAGGGTAGGAGCCCTGGGCTCTGGGACCAGCCAGGCCTGCTGTGGTGATAAATTAACTGTTCTGAGCCTCTGATACCTCCACAAAAGGCCGTGTCCCTTCCCTAGGGCCAGCCTGTGGTCATCAGCTCCCAAGGGGCCCCAAGAGCAGAGGGAACTAACTAGCTGGTTGTAGGGATGTCAGGAGACACAGTCCAGAGCTGAAGGTCTGGTGGTCTTCTTCTGGGGGCTTCAGGCACAGAAGGACTTGGAGTTTGGGACTCCAGGTCCCAGACTTGGGACTGGCACTCCTCAAGTCCTTGGTCACAGGCCACAAGCAAGGTCTGTCGACCTGCTTTTGCGACGAGGCCAAGTCTTAGCCTTGCTTGGAAACTCACTGGCCCAGCAGTGTCTTGGGCGCTTGGGACCCCAGCCTGGGAGGCTGCGGAGGAAAACATGAGGTAATGGCAAGGGCGTGGGGTCCAGATGCACGAGATGGTTCTTGTCAAGGGCAGGGGCCCCTGGCTGGGGAGGGACGGCGCTGTGAGAGCCCCACCAGCCCCGCGGGCCCTGCCGGGGAAGGCTCCGGGCGTCTTTCCACCGCCCCTGTCTCTGTTACTCTCCGCCCCCGGCGCCGGCCGACATCAGCAGCTGGCCTGTGTGACATGCTATAAAGCACTCTTCAAGGGAAGCTCAGGATCTTTCCTTTAAAGCCCCCTGGGTTTGAAGCAGGCTCCATCACCTGGCCGGAGAGATGCCTTAATAAAAATCTCTTTGGTGGGGGCACTAGTAACTTCTAGAGGATCCAGAGGCCCAGAGGTGGTGTGTGATCCAGGCAAGTCATCAGGAGGCTCAGGCTGTTCTTCAGTTTGTTTCTTTTGTGGGGTCGTTTAGGGTTAAATGAGGACCTTAAAAAATTGACACATAAATATACAGAAAAGTGCATAAATCTTAAGAGTGCAGTGTACTGAGTTCTATATCCAGAGACACTCAAGAAGCCACCTTCTACCCATAGAACATTCCCCTTGTCCCAGGAACCCCTGCCTCCCAGTCAATACCACCCCCCACCCCCACCCCCAACAGAGACAACAGCAAAGCTATCACCACAGCCTGGTGCTGCCTGCTTTTGGACAAGTCTAAATGGCCTCCAACAAAGGTCCATCTAGTCAAGGCTTTGGTTTTTCCAGTGGTCATGTATGGATGTGAGAGTTGGACTGTGAAGAAAGCTGAGCACCAAAGAATTGATGCTTTTGAACTGTGGAGTTGGAGAAGACTCTTGACAGACCCTTGGACTGCAAGGAGATCCAACCAGTCCATTCTAAAGGAGATCAGTCCTGGGATTTATTTGGAAGGACTGATGCTAAAGCTGAAACTCCAGTACTTTGACCACCTCATGTGAAGAGTTGACTCATTGGAAAAGACTCTGATGCTGGGAGGGATTGGGGGCAGGAGGAGAAGGGACGACAGAGGATGAGATGGCTGGATGGCGTCACTGACTCGATGAACATGGGTTTGGGTGGACTCCAGGAGTTGGTGATGGACAAGGAGGCCTGGCGTGCTGCAGTTCACGGGGTCACAAAGAATCAGACATGACTGAGCGACTGAACCGAACTGAACTGAACTGAAATGGCCTTGAGCCCTGTGTCCTTCTTGGTGTCAGCGATTTTCTATGTCGACAGCAGATCCTGGAGACTCAGCTCTGCTGCTGCCTGCGCTTTACCCCTTTCCTAGCTGTGTCGTGTTCCTTTTATGCCTCAGTCGTCAGGTCCGACTCTTTGTGACCTCACGGACTATACAGTCCATGGAATTCTCCAGGCCAGAATACTATTCATTCCCATCTTTACAAAATACTGAAGTAGCATCTCCTTTCTCCAGGGGATCTTCCCACCCCGGGGATCAAACCCATGTCTACCACCATGCAGGCAGATTCTTTACCAGCTAAGCGACAAGGGAAGTCCAAGAATACTGGAGTGGGTAGCCTATCCCTTCTCCAGTGAATCTTCCCAATCCAGGAGTTGAGCCGGGCTCTCCCATTTTACAGGCAGATTCTTTACCAGCTGAGCTACCTGGGAAGCTGTTGATGGCTCTAACATGATTGTATTTGCCCACATTGCCTTCAGTCGGCGTGTGGCTAAGACTGTCTCCAGCAATCCGGCCCTTCTGGTTTGTAACGCAGGGATGCCTCTTCCTCTCCTCTTGATGCTGAAAGCTCAGCCTTTCTGTACTCCAGTGCCAAATCAAACCTCAGAGACAGAGTTTTGCATGAAGTATAAAAGAATAGCTTGGTGGGAGGGAGGTCAAAGAAGGAGGGGATAAATGTATTGCACAGAGAGAGTGGAGAACAGAGGAGCCTGGTGTGATGCAGTCCATGGGGCTGCAAAGAGCTGGACATGACTTAGCAGCTGAACAACACCAGCAAATATATAGCTGATTCACTTTGTTGTACAGCAGAAACTAACACAATATTGTACAGCAACTATAACCCGATAAAAAATAAACTTTAATAAAAAAGAAAGAAAAGAATAGCTTTATTGCTTTGCTAGCAAATGGAGATACAGAGGGCTCCCACGCTGCAAAACTATGAGTCTCCACCTGGGAGTATTTGGTGAGGAGTTTTGTAGCAATGGTTCAAGGGTGGGTTTGCTGATAAGATTAGAGTGTGTGCAGGGCCTGCCCTAAATCTGGTCTCAGGGAACCCTGATGAGCTTCTCCGATTCCTTTAGTCTGACTTCAGGTGGTCTTCTTTGGTATGGTGAAAGGTGACGTCTTCCATTTGTTGGGTTTTAATTCTATAAAAGGGCTTGAAGTGTTAAAGTTTCTTAAAGAAACTGTTTAAATTCTATTGTTGTTGTAGGTCAGCCAATAAGTCATGTCTGACTCTTTGTGACCCTGTGAACTGCAGCAGGCCAGGCTTCCCTGTCCTTCACTATCTCCTGGACTTCACTCAAACTCATGTCTGTTGCGTTGGTGATCCTGTCTAACCATTTCATCCTCTACTGCCTCCTTTTCCTTTTACCCTCAATCTTTCCCAGCATCAGGAAATGAGTCAGCTCTTCACATCAGGTGGCCAAAGTATTGAAGCTTCAGCTTTAGCATCAGTCCTTCCAATGAGTATTCAGGGTTGGTTTCCTTTAGAATTCACGAAAGGGGCTTAAAGAACGTGTGTCCTCTGAGGCAGTGCCAAGACCCTGCCTCAAAGCTGCACCAGTTCTTGGCTGCTCCTTCCCTCCCTTCCTGGATTAGCAACAGTTCAAATCTGCCGTTTCGAACTCAGAGAAAGGCATTGAGGCTGAACAGAAAGGCTTCCTGTGCCCAGGAGCCCCTACATGGTTCTGCTTGGTTTCACTTCTGCAGCTTTGCACACCTGCTTGAGCCTTCCTGGGAAAGCAAGTGCTCGCAAAGACAGAGACCCACTGTGTCAGGGATGGAGAGAAATCAAATCCACTGGGTGACTCCTCACCCAGGCTGAAGGGCCCTCATCCCGCAGTTCGGGGCTTGAGAGCTGTAGAAAGGGGCCAGGTTCGAAGGGATGGAATGTCCCTGGAGCTGCCCCCGGGGGCAGCCCATCCTTCCCTCTATTCCAGCCCTAGGACAGCCTCCCGAGAAGTCTCCGAGAGGCAGGCCTTATCCCATTCCTTTCCAGGTTTCTGGGCCACACCTGTTGCTGGAAAAGGAAGGAAATGCATGTGTTCAGGACCCAGGTCTGTTAGCTGGAACTCAGGGTCACAGCATTTCATCTAGGAGCTGGATGTGCCAAGGGCAAGTGCTTGGCTTCCTGAATCTCAGTTTCTCAATCTGGAAAATGGGTATCATTACCATGACAATTAAACTACAAGCTATTTTAAAGTGTTCAACCCAGGGCCTGACACAGAATGTAAGCTTCCTGTGTGGTTCTTTCTGGGTTTCACTCAAAGACTCGTGTTTTTTCCTCCCAAGAAACCTCTCCCAAATATTTAGCTCCTTACCAATTCTCCCTTAACTTTTCAGAAAGTTTAAATAATTGACCCAGTTATCCCACAGCAAATAAAAATGATTTTGACTTCAAATTCAACTTTTTCTACAACTTTCCCCTCGAGGAACTAAGGCTTGGGCTTCTTCTATGTGACCCACCCGAGGAGGGGGCCCTGGAGGGGCTAGGCCTGCTCCAACTCTCTGGGGGTCCTGGGAAGCAGAAAGGCTAGGGGTCACCTCTATCCTGGCCCTGGAGCTCCCACCCTTCCATGATCACCCTTCCGCGATCACCCGAAATGAAGCCTCCCACCACCCCTCCCAAGGTCGTGACCTTGAACCATAGTGCTAATTAATCACTTACTGGAAGCTGTCCCTTCCCTGGGGGTGGTGGGCGGGACTGGGGTGTCTGTACATGTGCGTGGGTAAGTGTGTGTCGCCAGAAGGAATACTCATAAACTCTGGGGGAACGGTGGTTTTGGAAGACAGATCTGCATTTCTGAGGGAAAAGACACTAACAAGATCTCGGTGGCCAGCCAAGCTCCCTCTCCGGCCTCTCCAGTGAGGGTCTGAACAAGGAGGCCCTATGATCAAGGGCATTTGGGGCTCTCAAGAAACCTGGATACCCTTGGGCCTAGTGTTTGGTTTCCGCTGTTGAGTCCTTTAATGAGGGCATTCAGGAGGGCCAGACGGCCCTGGGGTGAATGGTTGATTCCCCGAAAATAGCTTCAACTGGCACTTGGGCAGAAGAGGTTTACAAAACAGAAACAATCTTCAAAGGATGCCTGGTGCTCTCGTGGCAGGGCCCAGGGACCCGGGACCCGTTCCCCAGGGAAACTCACCCCTGTCCCCTGCAGGGGGTCAGAGAGGAGCTCTCGCACCCGGCCTGGCAGAGGCCAGCTCGGGCTCCCGGGTGGACAAAGGAGCCTGGGGAGTAGTGGCTTTCCCACCTTGCCCCCCACCACCCCCACCATGGACACTCTCCTTCTGTTAGTGCAAGTTCACACATGCAGTGCAGAGTGAGGCCAAACACAGAACATGAGCGTGGAGTAGAGAAAGTTTTATTACAGGGCTGTGCAAGGAGATTCTGTGGCTCCTGCCTGAAAAACCTGCAAATTTGTGTAACATTCTAGACCCCAGGGACTGAAGCCAGCCAGCATCTGTCCATGGAACGTTTTCAGGCAAGTGGGTTGCCATCTTCTACTCCAGGGGATCTTCTCGACCCAGGGATCCAGCCTGGGTCTCCTGCACTTTTTCAAAGCCAGGAGAGGGAGGAGGGGATCTTGAGAGGTGTGATGAGCCCCTTCCCAGTTCTCAGATGGACTGATGGTAAGGGAACATCAGTGGTGTCACAGGGGTTAACATTATCAGTCCTTAGGCTCCAGGAGTTCTGGGGCTTCCTGCTCTTGGTCATCAAGTAGTTAACAACTTCCTTTTGGTGTGGGGAGAGTGCAGGGTGGGGGGCTGGTGTTCACATCTGTAAAACAACTCAGGAAACATGCTTCAGGTAGGGTTATCTGGGTGCTCCAAAGAGGAGCTAAAGCAGAGGTCAGGAAAGGCCCCATCGGGTCCTGCTCGGTTACATTTCCAGCGTGGATGGTGGGCGGTCTCCAACTCAGCCAGAACGTCTCTGTAGGAGTTTCTATCCCAAACCTGGGGACACAGGACAAACACGGTGTCAGCTACCGGAGCCTCCCCTGCAGTATCTTAGAGCTAAAGCAGAGGTCAGGAAAGGCCCCATCGGGTCCTGCTCGGTTACATTTCCAGCATGGATG
The DNA here is from genome assembly GCA_006410675.1 of Oreotragus oreotragus. NCBI lineage: Eukaryota > Metazoa > Chordata > Mammalia > Artiodactyla > Bovidae > Oreotragus > Oreotragus oreotragus. The sequence continues at coordinate 192,519 of SJYX01003829.1, forward strand.
GTGGGCGGTCTCCAACTCAGCCAGAACGTCTCTGTAGGAGTTTCTATCCCAAACCCGGGGACACAGGACAAACACGGTGTCAGCTATCGGAGCCTCCCCTGCAGTATCTCCTTAGGCTGGAAAATGCCCCCCTTCCCGCTGCCTTGGCTGGCCATGACCTCTGGTGTTCACATCTGTAAAACAACTCAGGAAACATGCTTCAGGTAGGGTTATCTGGGTGCTCCAAAGAGGAGCTAAAGCAGAGGTCAGGAAAGGCCCCATCGGGTCCTGCTCGGTTACATTTCCAGCGTGGATGGTGGGCGGTCTCCAACTCAGCCAGAACGTCTCTGTAGGAGTTTCTATCCCAAACCTGGGGACACAGGACAAACACGGTGTCAGCTACCGGAGCCTCCCCTGCAGTATCTCCTTAGGCTGGAAGATGCCCCCCTCCCCGCCGCCTTGGCTGGCCATGACTTTCCGGGTCCCTGAACTGCTGTCCACATGAGGGAAGCCCTCCTCCGGGGCCTCTCACCCCGAGCAGGCAACACTGATTCTGGAAGAGATCGTCTCGGACTCTTGATGCTGTTAGAAAATTTTGCACAGGACCAGTTATAAATGACAAGGAAAGGCTTTTAGTCAAGACAGCTGTAACAGGGGTGAGGGAATAGACTGAGTGCAGCAAAAGTCAGCTGGACATGTATAGCCAGTGGGCAGAGTGAGAGGGTCAGTGGACGGAAAACTCCCGGGAGGAAGCTG
>SJYX01003834.1:9722-23291 GCA_006410675.1 Oreotragus oreotragus
AAAAATACAGAACAGCTGGAATGACCCTCTGATGTAAGGCGTTTGTCTTATTGGCACTGCTATTGTTTAGCTGCTAAGTTGTGTCTGCCTCATGTGTGTGCATGTGTGTGTGTGTGTGTGTGTCTGATTCTTTTGATACCCCATGGAATGCAGCCCACTAGGTTCCTCTGTCCATGGGATTTCCCAGTTAAGAATACTGGAGTGAGTTGCCATTTCCTTCTCCAGGGACTCTCTCTGGACCAGAGAGGGAACCTGCGTCTCCTACATTGGTGGGCAGATTGGTTCCCACAGAGCCACCAGCATAGCACTGCTCTGGCATACTGATTTCTCATTGTTAGCAAATGTACTTTCACTATGGGGTGGATATCATTCTCCTCTGAGCTTTGCTGCTGTGTGTCTGCCAAGAAACGGACGCCTGGGTTGTCCACAACAGGGAGAGATTTTAATCTGAAAAGCTGAAAGCCATCCCTTGAAAGAAAGCTGCTACATCCAGATGTCTCCCAGGAGGTCCTTCCCAATAGATGGTATGCAGCTGCTGTACCCTTCTGGGCCTTTCTAAATGTGAGCACGGGTACCATTTCCCCCACTGATCATCACTTAAAATCTTGCTATCATTTCAGGTGAGATCGTATGCCATGGATTTAAATGCACACATTTCAAATAATGTGATCAAAATTAATGGATTTTCAGCCTATTTCCAATGTATACAGTAATGAGATTCTCTCAAATTAAAAATGCATTGAGATTCCACAATTTTTTAACCAGTGGACCAAGTGAACTACAAAATGGGTCTGTGGATGCCGTATGACGTCGTTTCTGCAGGTAAATGGCTATACCGGCCATCCTTTGTCAGAATTTGCCTTGGCTTCTCAGTTCAGAATAGTTTCAGATCTTGAGGAATGCAGATGTAACGTAAAATATGAACATCCTACATACGGTCCTAGTGTTGATTTTAGAAATTCTGCAGACCTGAAAATGTGATTTAATATCATTCTAAGCTTTGTTGCTTCTTTAAGCAAAATTATGTAAACTATATTTAAAAGAATTTTGACTGGGTTTTATTTCATTAGCAATAAAAAGTAAAGCCTTTACTAACAAAAAAAAGAATGTGCTATCCTTAAAATGCTATTTTAATAGTATTTTTATTAATCACAGGTCAGCTAATGATCCAACAAATCAATTTATATATATATTATACCTATGATACTCTACAATACCCTAAATGATTTTTGTTTGCTTTACTAAGCTGAATGCTTGTTTAGCTCTTAAAATATTGTAAAAGTATAAATATTCTCAGATATTAAACAACTCATAAAAATCTTTTTATTTTAATAATTATGACCAAACTGCTTTTGTAAAAGCCATGGAGTTTGGGTATAGAGATTGGGTTCCATTCCCCTTAATTTTTCAAAATATTACATGATACAAAAATCATATGCACAATTTACTCATAGCCATTTTTAGAAACTGTAATTTTTGATTCAAAGGAAATCTGCAATCTTGCAAAAATGAGACTCAGTTGTTTAACAGTGTTTTTCCAAAGAAATTGTAGCTCTTTCTCTTGCCTTTCTTCTTAGACAAGAGACTTGTGATAAGGAGTTAAAAAAAAAAAAAAAAAGAAAAATCCACTGGGCCTATAAATCTAGGAGGTAGTCTTACAGTTGCAGATACATTATCTGGAAGTGAGAACAAAACATGTTCAATATTGAGACTCCATCTAAACTTACTGTTGACGTGTCTACACAAGTCACTGGCCATGTGCTCTGAGACAAGTCACATGGGCTTTACTTTTTTCACCTAGAACAGATTAGCTCAAGGATGTCTTCACTAACTTAGAGTATGCATTTCTCTTTCCATGGGGCTTCCCTGATGACTTAGTGGGTAAAGAATACACCTGTAACGCAGGAGACACAAGAGACGCACAGGTTGATCCCTGGGTCAGGAAGATGCCCTGGAGAAGGAAATGGCAACCCACTCCAGTATTCTTGCCTGGGCAAGAATTTCATGGACAGAGGAGCCTGGCAGGCTGCAGTCCATGGGAATTCAAAAGAGTTGGGGACAACTTTAGGACTAAGGATGTTCTCTTTCCAGATTAAATGTAAGCAAATGGGTATCAAATCTGGGTTATTTTCTTTTCCTTTCAGACAAAAAACATGCAAATGTCTGTTATCAACCAGATTATATTCACTTTTCCTATACAGTGTTCTGAATGCAGACCCAAAATTTTGTGTATGTTTCCAGAATAAAGTGAAAAAAGTAAGACAATACTTCAGTAGGACACATCTGTTTCTTTACAATGACACTTGTACTTTTGAAAAGCTATTTTATGAGAGAAACCATTTTTATGAGGTCTGGGCCTGAATTTGGGATTTGGTTCTTCAGGTTTTTACAAGTTTCATGAATATACTGTAATTTCTCTTTGCATCAGTACTGGTACGGTTGGTGATAGTGGCTGAGAGGCAGAGTGGCTACAGCTGAAGCCTGGGTCAGATGACATGTCTCTGAGATTACCTAAAAACTGGATGATGTTCACATCACCCAATAAGTGGTTCATAGCCAGATACTCTAACAAACATCATGCCTCATTTTTAATGACAGAGAATGTAAGCTTATGCAACCTGCCATTTCTTGCATACAGGTTATCCCAATAGGAGTACAACCGTGGGAACCCTAAAATATTCTCTACAGACTGGGAGAAAAGCACAGAATCCTTTAAAGGAAAAAGAAAATAGGAAATGTGCTAGGCAGCCAAAAATAGCCACCACAGAGAGTTTTCCTGGGATCATTCATCCCATGACAAGGGAACAATAATGAGTAGGCACCGAATTAAAACACTTGCTGAGGAAACTATATATCCATCTACAAAATAATAAAAATAGACCCTTATCTCATTTCATATCATACATTTCATACCATACACAAAACTTAACCCAAAGTGTACCAAAGACCTAAATGTGGGATCTAAAGTCAAAAAATCTTAGAAGACAAGGGTGAAAATTTGGGTGTCTTTGAATTAGGCCGTGGATCCTTAGATATGATGCCAAATGCACCAGCCACAAAAGAAAAATAGATGTGCCCACTGAAATGAAAACCTTTTGTGCATCCAAGAATACTATAAGAACATGAAAAACAACCGAAAGAATGTTAGACAATATTTGCAAATTTCTATCTGATAAGCATCTAGTATCTAGAATCTATGAAGAAGTCTTACAACTCAGCAATAAAAAAAGACAACCCAGTTAAAAATGTCACAGTGCATTTCTTAACTTACTCTTCAAAGGAGATATGTACATAGCCACAAGCACATGAAAAGATGCACAATGGCATTAATAACGAGAGAATGTAAATGAAAACCCCAATGAGAAACCACTTCACAGCTACTAGGATGAGTATTATAAAGAAATGATAGCAAAGACTGGTGTTGATATGGAGAAATTGGAACCTTCATATGTTGCAGATGTAATATGCTACAGCAACTGTCCAAATCACTTTTTAGTTCCTCAAAAGGTTAAGCATAGTACTACCATATGACCCAACAATCCCACTCCTACATAAATGCCTGAGAGAAGAGAAAACATATGTTCAAACAAAAACATGTGCATGAGTCCGCATAGCCGCATACTCCTAATAGTTAGTAGAAAAAAGCAAAATGTCCATCAGGTAACGAATGGGTAAACAGATACGGTGTCTCCATAAGATGGAACATTATTCAGTGTAAGAATGTCAGTGTATGACAAAGCCCACCACAGCATTGTAAGTAGCCTCCAATTAAAATAATTAATTTTAAAAAAAGGAATGAAGTCCATGTTACCACATGGATGAAACATATGACATGAAAGAAATCAGCTGCAAAAGACGATGTTTTGTATGATTCCACTTATATGAAATGTCTGCTATAGGCAAAGCTTCAGAAACCGGAAGTAGATCGGTGGTTGCGGGGGCGAGAGGAAGAACAGGACTGGGCTAATTTCTTTTGAGGGTGAGGAAAATAGTCTACATTCAGATAGTACTTATGGTTTTACAACACAATGACTATACTAAAGTAACAGTCGAGTACACTTGAGAATGGCCAGTTTTATGTTGTTTGATGTATCTCAACAAAAAGTGAATTCACTTAAGAGTCAACTGCTGCTGCTGCTGCTGCTGCTGCTGAGTCGCTTCAGTCGTGTCCGACTCTGTGCGACCCCATGGACGGCAGCCCACCAGGCTCCNCCATGGACTGTAGCCCGCCAGGCTCCTCTGTCCTTGGGGATTCTCCAGGCAAGAACGCTGGAGTGGGTTGTCATTTCCTTCTCCAGTGCATCAAAGTGAAAAGTGAAAGTGAAGTTGCTCAGTCGTGCCCGACTCTTAGCGACCCCATGGACTGCAGCCCACCAAGCTCCCCCATCCCTGGGATTTTCTAGGCAAGAACACTGGAGTGGGTTGCATTTCCTTCTCTGAATAGTCAACTAAATACAGGTGTATAAATACATGTGCAATTAGTTATTAATAATTTATTCTTGTTAAAAGTCTGTTAGCAAGCATTTATTAGAGAAAGCTGAACCAATGTTTAATTACTTCATTTATTAAATATTTCTGGAGTACCTACTGTGTGCCAGGCATGGTCGTGAGTTCAAAGAAAGAGATGAGACTCCTTGAGGAAACATTTGTCCTCAAACACTTTTATTTCAGGATCCATTGTACTCTTAAAAATTGTTGAGAACCCTAAAGAGCTTTTGATCTTCCCAGGTGGCTCAGTGGTAAAGAAAATGCTTGCCAACGTAGTAGACACAGGTTTGCTCCCTGGACCAGGAAGATCCCCTGGAGAAGGAGCTGGCAACCCACTCCAGTATTCTTGCCTGGGACAGCGAATGGACAGAGGAGCCTGGCAGGCTATAGTCCATGGGGCCCCAGAGAGCTGAACACGACTGAGCACAGACACAAAGAAGTTTTGCTTATATAAGTCCTGTTAATATTAACTATACTATAAATAAAGCTGAGAAAAGTTTAAAAAACATTCATTCATTTAAGTGTAACAATGGGAAGCCCATTACATTTTAATAGAAATCAGATGTTTACTAAAATGTTTTTCTAGAACACATCAGTGTCAGAACAGCATTATTTTACATTTTTGAAAATGTTTTACTATCTGGCGTTATAGAAGGTTGCTGTATTTTTACATCTGCTTATGCAGTGAATCCATTGTAATCTATTGTTTTGTTTTGCTTGAAGCATAAGAAGAAAATCTTGCTTTCCAGAGATATGTGAAATAGCAGTGTTTAAATTACTTTTTCTGACCATCATGAATATTCTTTTTTGGTACTGTATCAAAACTCAACAAGTGCTCATTTTTTAATGTTGCAAAGTAGAATTTGAAACCCTATCAACCATCTTCTTATAATGTTACATTCAAATTGATTGGTTGACCTCACACTTTGAAAAGACCTTTTACTGGTGAATGATTTTGTAGCATCCTCCATTGGTCATTTGGAAAATATTTGCTCACCGAATGTTAAGGATTTCCAAATGCTGACTCATTTCATCATACAAATTTCATGATGATCACTGCCAATGTTAAACGGGGCTTTAAATATCGGGAAATTGCCAAGCTGGTGGTGGCAGGTACACATTTTCTGCTTTTCCCTTGAAGGCTCAGATTTCACCTTGAGCAGGTAACACCTACTGTCAGATATTTTCCTTAATCTAAGACTCAAAAACTTTTTGTTTTTAAGAAAACATCTACGGAATATGCTCTTCTCAATAACCACAGTTTGTCACTCCTTCTTTCAAGCAAAAGTGAAATTTCACAAAAGCAGCAGCCAGTTAATTTTGCAGCTGAAACAAGTGAATGATTCTCTTCTTGGGAGTCTAACATTCCTCTTGGGTGAGCAGCCAGAGTGCGCCATTTGCCACACAAGATACGGAAAACACGTGTACTCAGGGATTGGAACTGAATACAATGAACCTTTCCACCACTTTGTTTGCGCTTCCCTGGGGCCTCAGATGGTAAAGAATCTGCCTGCAGTGCAGGAGACCTGGATTCAGTCCCTGGGTTGGGAAGATCCCCTGGAGAAGGGAATGGCAACCCACTCCAGTACTCTGGCCTGGAAAATCCCATGGACAGAGGAGTCTGGTGGCTACAGTCGCTGGGGTCGCAGAGTCGGACACACACTTTGTTTCGGGCCTTCTTGGAAGCACTGTCTTGTGCATTTGTTTGCAGTGGATGCATGGCACTGAAGACTGCCCTGTCAGCTTGTCCAGCAGCCCCTGGACCTAGATCTGGGCCTCTGGGCAGTGGTGACCACTGTTACCGTTGCTCCAGCCATGTTGATGTCAACACAGCGGGGTGGTGGGGGGAGGAAGGAAAAGATGTCTTCATATTGTTATGATAAAAACAGATTTGACTTTGCAGACCCTCAGAGAGGATCTCAGCAGCCTCCAGAGATCCATGCACCATACTTTCACAACTGCCACTTTAAACTCTAGGGCTTCAAACTGTTGCTTTTGGTGCTTCTTCTAAAAATTTCTCTACTTGGTAGAGTCTTTCTCATTATTTCTTGGATTCTTCCTCCCATCACGGTTTCATTTAATGGATATGCTCATCCTTAGATATGTCTTTCCTCTCTNTGCTTCTTCTAAAAATTTCTCTACTTGGTAGAGTCTTTCTCATTATTTCTTGGATTCTTCCTCCCATCACGGTTTCATTTAATGGATATGCTCATCCTTAGATATGTCTTTCCTCTCTGGAACATTCTCTAGCAGGCCCTGTACTCTGTATACACCATGACAGTCTTGCCCACCCCTGTTCTTCTGGACACTTGCTCTGGCCGATGTGGCCAGCCTCACATCTTGGGGATGCAGGGAATCTTGTGAGCCTGGGAGGCCAGGCAGGGCTGCTGGAGCAACCCAGCTTTGAGCTCATATATGCCTTCATTTTCCTGATGAAATACCTTAGTCTTGCCTGGCCATTTCCTCTGAAAGCTCTCCCCTGAGATGTCGAGGAGGTGTGCCAGTGTCTTAGGTGATCTTGTTAAGTACCTGAATGGTGGGAGGGATGATTTAATGCCTCGTAAGCACACCCCAGCTCTTCAGTAGAAAGGAGTTGGCTTCCTGACAAAGGGCCATCAGAAGAGTCCCCCCTTGCCCTCATATTCGTGTGTCCCCTTTACAATGCTTAGTACATCTTGCCAACACTGGGGCCCAATCCTGGGAGCCACCTGTCCTGGGAAGCAGAAGCTTTAAAAGAAATCATGTTTGAAAGTGAAAGATTACAATTTCCTTGCAGAATATGAGCTTCCGCTGACAGTCGTGATTGTCAGCTTATCTGCTCTGTTTGGTGACAGTTATTATCATCAAAACTGGAGGAGTAAATATACCTTGTCTCTTACCTAAATTGGGGTGGATCTGAATGGAACCCTAACTATATTGTATCTCTCATAATTAAGGTTGTCATTCTCAATCTGCTGTTCCTAGTGTCTCCACAGGTAAAAGTACACTTTGATAATGCATGCAAGATTTCCAGGGACTGTTTTTTTCCCAACTACTTTTGATTTTGGGGGGGGGCACAGTTTTCGTAACATCTTTAAGCTAGTGGTGGTCCAAAAATCAGTTAAGGATCACTTAGTATTGATAAATTTCCAGAGAGATTGGCAAAAATTGTATAATGATTTAATGTGCTTCACATTAACTTTTTTGCAATGTAGAACTTATGATTAACTTATCTATTTTCCACTTTTTTTTTTTCTCTTCCAAAATTATGTGAAAGTCATGGCTGAAGCACAGCATTTCCTCAATAGATGCTTATTGATTAAAGACTTCTGAGGCAGAAAAATGAAAGTAACTGGTTAACATATACTGTGTGGGTCAAAATTCACCCTGATAATTATTTTTTAGAGCTACTCTTCTACCATGTTATTATACTTTGTAAACTTACTATTGATGATGATTAAAAAAATAAAATTGGAGACTTAACGATAAAAAAAAATAGATACACACTCACTGTTGCATTCTAAACATAGGCTTTCATGCCATGAGGGACCCTAAAATATCCCAGGTATTAGAGGGAAAAATAAGCTGTTGTTGCCCCAAAATGGATTCCTTTGTGAGTTCATCCTGCTAACCCTTAGGGTATTGACAGCCTATTATTTTTCGCATGTGCCATCTTTTTCCAGGAAACTGAAAGAATGGCTAATTATATCTTTTGCAAATGAGTGCAGCAGAGCGGCTTTTGTTCACCACAATTTCAAGTCTGTTCAACAGGACTGTGGAATGACTTAAGAATTTACTATGGAGTGTGTGTGTGTGTGTGTGTGTGTGTGTGTGTAAAAGAGAGAGAGAGAGAGAGTGTGTGTGTGTGCACCTACCATTTTACTGGCATGGGAATGCGATTGTGCATGATGCTTTGTAAGGAATTTATCCAGTTTCGTTGGATCGCCTTTGGAGGATGTGTGCCTCTATGTCTTTCCTCTGGCTTCTATATTTCTGGTATGATAGACATGATAATTACTGCTCTTAAAGTTGGTGCAAGTGTTCCTGGGAAAGGGCAGAGGAGCGAACAATTAACAGAGAAGGTTGTGAAAATAAGCCTATTAACAAAAGCCTAATGATTTCTGGAATAATCCTTTCATCTCTTCCCTACATCACCATAATTGCTGAAAAGTAATCGTATAAGCAAGTCCAGACAGACCGCAGTTCTATAGACTCACACTGCAAAACCCATGTAGCCTCCAATACCAAGCAAGTCTTGAGTTCCAAAAACTTCAAATGAGAGTCCCAGTTGCTTCCAGGGGAGGAGAAAAGTATCAATATGCATGTGAACTGTTATCAACAGGTCTTTTTAGAAGAGCATGCAATAAAGTGGCGATGAGAAGGGGGAGGGAGGCGTCAGACTTAAAGTGTAAAAGTAAATCATATGGTTATTAGAGTTAATTTCTCTCCACACGTAATCCTCATCTTCATGTGTCTTCGGTCCTTCTTCCTCTCTCTCTGCTTCCTTTTCCCTTTAGCCCCAGATCGGTGAACTGTATTTGTGTCGATGGCAGGAAAAGAGCCAAACTTGCTCCCAGTCTGTATCTTTCATCTGCATCGCTGTCACAGTGGCTTGGCCAAACAATTCGTTCGGGTGTTCTGAATGCCCTTTTTTGGTCAACCCAGTACATCAGCTCTTCTAAACCTTGGTGCCATCATCCACAAAGCCTTTCAAATGACTCTTAAGCCACCAAATCGCTTTGCTGGGCAAACATTTGGTCTTTGTGTCATACCCAAGAACGTGGGACTTTTCTTAGGACAACTAAGGAGGCAACTGCATACTTAACTTTGGTCCTTTGATGTTGCTCAAGGTATAGAATGAAGATTGAAGTTCACTGTCATACCTTTGCACTAAAGAAAGTATCTGATGGCACTGTTAATATTTGTTCGCTTTTCCTTAAGGGGATTTTATTGCTCTTGGCACTATTACATATAACCAGTTCCCTGTGGCCAAGGTGTGCCTCAGTATTTTAAAAGAAGTAATGTTGAAAATGTTTTAGGGCTTTCTGGTGCACTGGAATGCTTGTAACTTTAGATCTCTTGATTGTATTATTATCCTTACACTGATATCTTAGAGCTGTTTCAATAATGAGCCATAATTCTATTGCCAAGGTGTGCCTCAGTATTTTAAAAGAAGTAATGTTGAAAATGTTTTAGGGCTTTCTGGTGCACTGGAATGCTTGTAACTTTAGATCTCTTGATTGTATTATTATCCTTACACTGATATCTTAGAGCTGTTTCAATAATGAGCCATAATTCTATGTTTGATTAAGATTACCCTTCCCACTGTGAGAAAAGGGGGCTGTTTGGGTGCTGATGTCGTTCTCAGCAGTGAGATTGCATGCAGGATCTAGATCCCACACCAAGGACTGAACCCAGGACTCCTGCCCTGGGAGCATGGCATCTTACCCCCTGGAAAATTATCTTTTTCTACCTCAAACTCCTTGAGGGTGGGGGCCAGACTTTTCTTTAATATATTGTGTCAAAGCCTCAATTCATTTTCTACCTATATTGTAGAAGTTAATCAAAAACTATTTGTTGAATGAACACATAATGTTTGCTGCTAAGGCAGTTTTGGCTTCCAGTACAATTCTTCACGAGAAAAATGCACCCCAGCACTCTAAAGTTCTCAAGACATGATCTTGTGTAAAATAAAAAAAAGAAAATGTATGTGACTGCCTTGGAGACTGTCTCTCTTTCTCTTCTGTGGCTGTATTTGCAGTATGTATATCCATGTGAGTGAAGTCGCTCAATCATGTCCTACTCTCTGCGACCCCATGGACTATAGCCTACCAGGCTCCTCCATCCATGGGATTTTCCAGGCAAGAGTACTGGAGTGGGTCACCATTTCCTTCTCCAGGGGATCTTCCCAACCCAGGGATCGAACCCGAGATTCCCGCATCGTAGACATATGCTTTACCGATGTATATACCTATACTTTCATCTGTAGCAGCATGCAGGTCCTAGCCACCTTGTGGATCAGATGGCTGGTTTATACACAGCTGCTGGTTTATATCAGTCACAAAGCTGAACACACACTTCTGCTCTGTCCTCACAGTTAGGGGTATAATATGCTCTCATATCCTTGAGGACAGCTATTTTTCTAAGCCCATGAACTGTGATAACAAGGGCATCATCATGACTTTCAGATCCCTCATGGTTGCCTTGCCTCTGCGGCTTAATGAGTTACTAGCTCTGGAGCCACACACCCGAAGGCCAAGAGAAACTTGGGGAAGACAGTAGAGAGTATGTGTTGTGACTGCAATTACTCAAACTCTTTAGGCTTGAGAAGTGATTGAAATTTACTTTCCATACCCCGCTGATCTATATTGCACGTCACAAAGTACCTATGTTGTTATGCATGTACATTGGGGGGTGTGTATATATGTATACGCACATAATATATGTATAAATATAAATACATACATATTCTGTAATGTGTAAAATATCTCCACTTAACATCTATGGATTAGTGATTAAATATGGTACTCTTTGGGAAAGCATCTCAAATGCCAGTATTCTTCAGCAAAAACTGCACCGGCTTCAATTTAATCTGAATTCTTTTCCTCTTTCAACAAGGCACTTTTACCCTAGTCTTCCCAGCTTCCCTTCCCCTCAGCCTCCAGGACTGAAGGTTGCTCACTACAGTCTGTATCTGCTCATTACCTTCTAAATAAAGCCTTAAGGCCATGGTCCCTGTTGGTGTACATTCAAGGAACAGAGATGGCTGCCTTTAATCCCTGAACTGTGAGAGATGGTGGAGTTTATTCACGTAATAACAGAATATATTAATTATGCATCATGGACCAAGTTGCTATACTTAATTATTTTTTTTTCCCTCTAGAAAAAAAAAAAAGAAAAAGAAAAACTCATGGTATACAAAATCCCACAGGATTAGACCCAAGAAACTCAGGCCAGGCCTAAGCCACTTGTAGTTCAGTGGCTAAAGTGGGCTTCAAGTGCCTGAGGATTATCTCTGTTCATTTGAATGTTTTCTGGCTAGAAAGTTAACAGCTGAGTGCATTTTAAGTAAAATACTAAAGGAAATGGCTGATAAAAATATCAATGTCATAGATCTGCTTAACAGAGATACATATCTGTTCTTTCTCAAAGCACTGTTAAGCTGTCACTCGCGTGCTTATCATAGAAACAATTATCTCACGGTAGTTTTATCTCCAGACATTTTCCTGACCAGACAGAAAGAATCTGTGGAAGTAGTCATTCCCCTCGTTTGTTTAAAGAGAGCTTTTCATATGAGGAATCCACTTAGGCACGATGGGAATATCTGCAAACATAGCCACTGAAGTCGCTTGCTCTCTAGAGCTCAGCTCACAGAGAGAGAGAGAGTTTTAAATGGCTGAAGCCAAATAAACACAAAGGCAAGGGAGTGATGCTAAGCTTTCCTTTGGATATTGACTCCCTCTTTTGTTTATAAAACTGCCAACTGACAAACTCCTAGCAAAGCCATATTTTTTTTACATCTTTTAATTACTCAGCGTTCCCTCGTGAAATGTCGGAGCCCCGTGGTGGAAAGGGGCACGTTTGGTTGGCGATCAGGGGAAAACGTGTGAAATGAGGAGGGTGCTGGAAAAGTCTGGCCTGAAGCGGGTGCCAGAAACCAATTGTGAGATAAGGGAGCAAATGTGATATAAACAGGAAAGAAAAGATGGAATTTTGATATAAAGTAAAACTCATAATTTGTGGATTGTCTCCTGCGAACCACACATTTACATTTGGAGCTTTCCAGGCTTCAGTGAATGATGCCAATCTTTTCTTTTCTGCACATCATCTGGCCACCCAATTCTGAAGACTTTTTATGGAAATCAAATGAATATTTAAAGCCACAGAGGCCTGGGAAGTTTTAATGTACTGCTGACTTCTTTCCTGTTACATTACGGCTTCCCATTATTCAGTTAGTTTTCCTTTTAGTTAACAGAAAAGACTTTAGAAGAAATGTAATTGCAAATAATGTAATGGACCTGTACCTTTATAAAGGATCTGTACAGAAGATCCTGGGTATTTATAAAGTGTGTATGTACTTTGTAAATCACCAAATGTGTTGAGAACATCACGGCATTTAATTTACTTTGTAGGGACTTCTCTGGTAGTCCAGTGGTTAAGACTCTGTGCTTCCAATGCAAAGGGCATGAGTTCAACCCCTGGTCAGGGAACTAAAATCCCACATGCTGTGAGAAGTAACCAAAAAAAAAAAAAAAAAGTACATCCTAAATGCAGTAAAATGTGATTAAAGGTCCAAAACGATCCCTTTACACACTGGGTGATTTTATAAGTACGAGTTGAGATGGTGCTTGATTAAATCTAAATGTCTGTTTTCCACCCTCAAAGCAGTACTTTCACGAAACATTTTACCTTTCCTTAACTTTCATCACCCAAACTAGCAATTTATAGTATTTTCACATGACCAAAAAAAATTATTGATACATGTGTCATTATCAAGAAGACCAACTCTAAGATCTATAGGATGAACTCTAATGGGAAAGAATCTGAAAAAGAATCACACACACACACATGTACATAACTGGATCTCTTTCTATGCTGTACACTTGAAACTAATACAATATTGTAAATAAGGTAAAAGGTAAGATCAATGAGCTGGAGAGTCACTCTGCTTATTGGTAATGTGACTGACTTCCACACATCACCTCACAGTACAAGAAGTTCAGGCTCAGCCATTGACAAAATGACACATCATTGCACAAAATGAACCTTCAAAGTGGGTTCCTGAGAGAATGGAGCAGTGAACACCCGGCAGCGTTAGCTCTCCATCCCACCTGTATTTAAGCCAGGTACGGTAGAGTCCTGGCCTTTGATGTAAGGTTGAGTCTTCCACCTCTCCGGCATCTCCCAGATTGAATTCCAAGCGTGTATATGTCTGTATCTCATCCAACACTGCCCATGGCAAGAGATGTTCATTAGCTTGAGATTCTTGGTTTGTGAAGAAGGAACTTGATCTAGCTGCAAGATACAGAAGACCTGGAGCAGCCAGCCCTGGGCTCCTGAATAACTGTCAAGTAGTAAATTAAGTGGTTTTTTTTTTTTTTT
>SJYX01003835.1:0-13408 GCA_006410675.1 Oreotragus oreotragus
AAAAAAAAAATCCTTAATACCCCAAATGGGGCTTCTCACATGGCAATAGTGGTAAAGAATCTGCGTGCTGGTACAGGAAACACAAGAGATGCGGATTTGATCCCTAGATTGGGGGGATCTCCTGGAGGAGGAGATTGCAACCTGCTTTAGTATTCTTGTCTGGAAAATTCTGTGGACAGAAGGGCCTGGTGGGCTACAGTATAGCGAGTCGGCAAAAGAGTTGAACATGACTGAGCACAGCCCACGTATTTGAGAAATGTTTAATTGTATCATTCTTTTTTGCTTTTGGGGAGCTTTTCTAGCATCTTTGGTTTCAAAGCCCAGATTTTTCAATTTGACCCAGTCTTTCTTCCCAGGCTCACTTCTTGGTATTGCTCTCCAAATACACTGCACTTTTGGATGCAGAAGATGGTCTACCATTCTGTGAACTTTTATAAATTTCTGTGAAGTGTGTGTCTTTGTTTATTCTTTTCCCTCTGTTAAGAATGTTATTACCTCCTCTGCCTGATGAACTCTTATTTATTTTCTCAAGGCTCAGTTGGAATGTTATCTTCTCTGTTAAGTATCCTTAACTTACCCAGTCAATGTGGATGCCTCTTCTTCTGTACTGTCAGTATTCACTGTCCATACCTCCATTAGTGAACAGAAGTTCTCTTAGTCAAGGCTGTTATAAAAAGTAGGCATTCATTAAGTGTTCATGTCAATCTGCAGTCTCCTATGTAGTCAAATGTCACTGCAAGTGTTCCTGTGTCTCTTCATTGCCACCTGAATCTCCCCAAAGGTAAAGCATTGCTTTTATGCATGATTTACATTCTCTGATGCCTTTTGAGTCATGTTGCAGCAGAATGTGCTTTTGAGTGCCGTTTCTCAGCTGACGTTTATTTTATCAGGCATAGAGGTAAATCTAGGGTGGTGGTGAAGAGCACAGGCTGAAGCCAGGCTTGTTGGGTTCATGGGTTTTGCTCCACCTCTTAGTAGCTTTGTGACATCGAGCCTGTAATTAGCTTCTCGGGGTCTTGTTTGCTCATCTGTTTAAAATTTGACATTGTGATTTGTACTTACTCTTGTGATGAGGATTACACGAGGTAACCTATGTCAACTAGTTAGAACCGTATTTGGCACTTAGCTGTCACTATTTTTGACTAGAGTCAAATTGTTTGATTTCATATGTCACAAGATATGGGAAGCAAAGAAAGTGTGTTGGAAATTAAAGGCTGTATGACTTTATGATGAAAAATTGTCAATTATTATAAAACTTAAAGTTGGTTAAAATACATTTCATGTAGTGGTTAACCATCTGTTTGGGAGAAATAAGATGAGAAAAATATGATTCATCTAGGCTTAAAATTATGATTGGTGTAAACTGTAATCTAAAATACTCAATGTGATTTTTATCAAAATTCATGTTGAGAGCTTAGTTNTTTATGATGAAAAATTGTCAATTATTATAAAACTTAAAGTTGGTTAAAATACATTTCATGTAGTGGTTAACCATCTGTTTGGGAGAAATAAGATGAGAAAAATATGATTCATCTAGGCTTAAAATTATGATTGGTGTAAACTGTAATCTAAAATACTCAATGTGATTTTTATCAAAATTCATGTTGAGAGCTTAGTTTCTTCATCTAGGCTTAAAATTATGATTGGTGTAAACTGTAATCTAAAATACTCAATGTGATTTTTATCAAAATTCATGTTGAGAGCTTAGTTTCTTTTAATACATCTTCAATAATAATTTTAAATTTGTTATTTCTTTTAATAGTATGGAACCACCCCTTTGGTTTGGGCTGCACGGAAAGGTCATTTGGAATGTGTAAAACATTTATTGGCCATGGGAGCTGATGTTGATCAAGAAGGAGCTGTAAGTATCTTTTCTACTTAACTGCTGGTAGTAGAGAGATATTTTTAGTTTTGAGAGAGAGAATATTTTTTCCTTAGCATATGTCTAGAAAATTTTCCCTACAGTATCTAAATGATACTTAGAAAAACATATTATCCTGGTAAATTTAGATATATAATATTTCAAATATGTGCTCTTAATTTTTTGCCAATGCAGATCAATTTTAGGAGGCTAAAGCTATAAGGAATATCTTTTAGTAATCTTAGTATAAAGTACTTCCCACATCAAATGATTTGAACTTACTAATGTGGAAAGAATTTCTGTTTTTTCAAAATACCTTTTCTTTAAAATTTTAAAATAATGCCATAATTTTTTGATATTTTAAGCTGTAACTTGTTTTCCTTTTCTGATTTTAAAATATCAGAAATCAGTGGTGAAAACCTAGATAGCTTGAAAATTGGTTCAGTATATCTTAGCGACTAGGAGTTACGGATTCATTATTGAGTCCCTGCTTGTATCTGGCCTGTGCCAGATGTGCTGGGGGTACTGGAGGAGACTCTGTAACTTGTTTTCCTTCTTTGATAGATTTTAAAATATCAGAAATCAGTGGTGAAAACCTAGACCGTTTAAAAATTGGTTCAGTATATCTTAGCGACTAGGAGTTATGGATTCATTATTGAGTCCCTGCTTGCACCTGGCCTGTGCCAGATGTGCTGGGGGTATAGAGACCATCACATCACTTTTCTCGTGAACTTATAAGAATATAGTTAAAGGAGATGATGTTTATGCACAAGAAACAATACAGTCTTCTGTTAACATAATTATTAGATTATGTGAGGTGGATCATGAGGGATTCTGAGAAGAGTTGCTAGCAAACCTGTGGCTGCAGTGTAACAAGAATGGGCTCTAAGTCATATTTGACTTCTTGGCATAATACCAACCAGCTCCTCCTATTTTCCATGGTGGCAGAGCTGCTAATTGCTGACCCTCAAGGGGCGTGGAGTATGTTATTGCTGTGGAGACAGCATGATTCTTACCCAACCCTGGAAGCCATACTGTTCACCTGCCTCTTTTCTGGGCAGTTTATCAAGTGGCTAAGTGGCCTGTCTCTATGTTAACTGCTGAAGAATCTGAAAAGGCTCTATTATTTAATATTGAGAATTAGGGCTTAGTTCCAGGGGCTGATATAACAACTAAAATATTTCTGTAAGGAAATTGCATGCCATCTCAAACTAGGTAAAAATCTCAAGAATAAATTTTAATATTTGTTTTGTTGTAAGTCACATTCTTGTATTAGCTGATTTATTGTTAATAAATGTGAAGTTTTTAAAAGAACCACTAAAAATAAGACAGTTTTGAAAATGTGGTTTCTGGGTCACTATAAGAAAGAAGAATATATTATACTGTTATTGAAGTATTCTGTACTTTTTAATTCATTGTTTCACTTATGTTTTTCGTATAAATTTTATTATAGATTGTTACTTGTTTGAAGTCTGTTAACCTTACTTTAGATTACTTCATTTAGAATGTGTTTAATTTTGAATCATCCTGTCAGCTATTTTACCATTCAGTACTTTTGCGAGAGGATTTGTTCGTTGTAAATGAGTCCAAATTTAGGTTATCCTTTAAAGATTTTAATGTCAGAGAACTAACACATCTTCAAGAATGGAAAATATGCTTCCTGACCACTTTTGGTATGATCACTTCTGATTATTTATGTTGGCAATAATCAGAAATATTAATTATAGGTCACTTATTTGAAAACATCAGTTTTTGACTAGGGCATAAATTGTCTGAAATGACTAATTTATTGGACTTTTTTGTTTGTTCTTTAGAATTCAATGACTGCACTTATTGTAGCAGTAAAAGGAGGCTACACACAGTCAGTGAAAGAAATTTTGAAGCGAAATCCAAATGTAAATTTAACAGATAAGGATGGAAATACAGCCTTGATGATTGCATCGAAGGAGGGACATACAGAAATTGTACAGGATCTCCTTGATGCTGGGACATATGTGAACATACCTGATAGGGTAGGTTGTCTATTTAGAACTTGTCTTCCAGTGGTGATGTTGATGGAAGGTACCTTAACTTCTCAACACCTTTCAAGATTCTTCCTGCATAACATATTTAAGATGTTTTATTTCTACCTTTAAAACTAATAAGTTAAAACATATTTAATCTTTGTGAAGTGTGTTCTTTTCAGCTTAAAAAAAATAATATTGTTATTGATAATGTGATCTTAAAATCATCCTTACTGTAGGTCTTGTTCATGGCTGACGTTGTTCGTTGTTCTAAGACTTCAGGTACCACCCTTATATTTAATAGTTTTCAAGTTGGTGTCTCTTGCTCTGACCTCTTCTCAGAAGTATACACTTGTGTGTCCATTTCCACTTAAACTCTCCACGTGAGTGTCTAATGGTCCTCTTAATTTTCAGCAAAACAGATGTTTTGTTTGTTTGATCCCAAACCTGCTTTCCCCTCAGACTTCTCCATCTCAGATGGTTCCACCATCTACCCTGTGTTAAAGACCCATACTGTATACATTAGTCTTGAATTCTCAGTGACCAGAGTCACTCCCCAGTCACTTTCTATTGCATCACTCTCTTTTATTTGCATTACATTTATCTTGTTTTTTTTATTTTTGTTTATTGTATGTTGTCTGGGACCTTGTCTAACTTATTTTCTAGAGCCTAGAATAGTGCATGGCGCATAGTAAGCAATGGAATATTTAGAACCTTGTGTTAATATCCTAGTTTGAACCCACATTAATGCTAATATTCTCAAAGTGTTTCTGCCATGGGTTTATACTTTTAATGTAATAGTTAAGATAGTATATTGTGGCTCGGTTCTCAAGGGCCTGCATCTTGAATTGCAGCCCACTGGGGCCCACTTAGAATTGAGATGAGCCATAGCTCATGGAATGATCCAACTCAAACCTGTGTAACTGATTTGTAATTTAGCAGTTAAAAGAAAAGGCCATTTACGGTATTTGAAGTAGGGAAAGATATAATTAATAATGATTATTGCTTGGTGAATATAATTTCATGGCAGAGCTATCCTTATGAGGTAATGAACTTCATCTAAACCTTTTATTGAGGAATGAGTCAGTCCTGGGCACTCTTGGCCCGTACTGCCAAGTAGAATATAGATTCTGTTCTGGGAACCAACCTCTCCCTTATTAAATGTGGTTATAAACCCACAGATGGCTCTAGCTTTGCAGCTCCCTTTAGAGTCAGTGGCTTTTTTCAGATAGCATGATTCCAAGGGATTTGTGTTATGGAATTTCCAAAGGTTCATCCGGTTTGTTGACAGTCATGGCGTCATTTTATTTAATTTACATTTGTAATGAGAGGGTGCCTTCAAAATAGAATGGCTTGTTGTTCTGGGTGACTTACCTTTCTAAAGTTTTGTCCTGGAATTTCAGATATAAGTGTCCTCATTTTGATGTATAGTTTTCTGTCCCTTATTCTGTAGGCTATTAATATCAGGTATTAATACTAGTTACCTAAAAACTTTGTTGTTCACAGAAAGTATCTGAGATACTTTTTTTCTAAGACATTTCCAAAAAAAATTTATTGTATTAATATAATTAATCTTAACTTCAAAACAGTATTTTTTGTTTTCCTTATCAATTATCTCTTTTTTTTTTTTGTCTTTTTAGAGTGGAGATACTGTCTTAATTGGTGCTGTCAGAGGTGGTCATGTGGAAATTGTTCGAGCACTTCTCCAAAAATATGCTGATATTGACATTAGAGGACAGGTGTGTGTGATTACAGACTGTTATCTGTGACTGTAATTGGTCATATATGTTGTTTGATCATAATGTCATTCTTTTGAGTTTTCCTATGAAGTTAAACTTATAAACACTAATATATTAATGGATGCGTGTATTATTAAGTTTCACTGCCATTATTTTGAAATTTCTGTATTAATGTCAAGTTAGAAATGAACCATAAATAAGCTCATGTTTTTCAAGTATACCTCCCTTATTAATGTCTAAATATATTCAATCCTGAAATTAATAGTTTATAATACTGAGAAATGGCAGCACTTTGAGTGTGTGTGACTTGTTTTCTTTACTGTTCTCCCTCTCTTTGTCTTCTTCATCCGTGTATTATTCTATTCCTGTTTGTTTTTTTTTTTTAAGTCTTTCATCTCCTTTCCCCCATTTGCTTGCCTTTCTCAGGACCACTTGGTAGTGCCTGTGGACTTTGTTTAAGGCAGTCACAGCTCACAGAGCAATAAAGGTTATTCATTTTGGGTAAAAGCACTCCTAAAGTTGTAAATTTATTCAGTATGTCAAAAGTGTTAGATTAAAAAAGAAAAATCTGTACTTTACAACCCATTTTGCTGTTGGACAGTCTGTATTTCTTCTCAGTTTTTCCCTTGTATACAAATCCATTTTTGAATCAAACTAATAAACATTACCCCAAATGCCATGAGAGTCTTCTAACATGGATCTCTTACCTGTAAGAAACATGTATTTTAGTTTGGAAGGTTTTAGTTCATTTAGTTTATACTTAAACTTACATTTTTATCTAAACGTAAAAAGTGATGCCACTTTTGATATCAGATAGTGTATGGTTCATTGCCTAGTGAACATTCAAATGTAAGAGTCTTGAGGTGCTGAAAGAGGGCATTAAGGAGAACTTTTGAGGGAAGGTAGAATTTGCTAGTTTGAAAAATTGGTTGAGTTTGGATAAAGAAAGGGTGAGTAATTCAGGCAAGGATAGTAGAATAATGGGATGAGAAAATTCAGGAGAGTGGGAAAGTGAAAGACTGTAGTCCTTAGCTAGTGAATAAATCAGGTTGTTAAGGAGGGTGGGATGGGAGATAGAAAAGTACAAACGGATGTAGGACCAGAGAGGTTAGAGTGTCAGACTCACAAGGTTCAGAAGCTAGTGTGCAGTTTTGAGAAGGGAACTGTGTTGAGAAAATCTTGGTGTAGCAAACAGTGTGATAGTGGCCGAAAGTCATTCATTGAGGAAAAAATCATATTTTCACTAAAAGTAGGTGCCTTGATCACCTATTTTGACTTTTATCTAACTCCTTTGTGTCTGTCAATTCTGTTTTCCAACATTTTAATCAGTTTTTGTTTTTCTTCTTTAATTCTGCTTTCAAAATCCAATTGAATATATTTTTGGTATTTAAACTAGATAGGATTTTAAAGGATCTGATGAAAATCAGTTTATGGATATGGGTGGAAATTAAGAAAGCTGAGAATGACAGAAACAATTCAGCTTATGTTTGTGTCGTACATTCTCATGCATTATCTTTTGAAAAGATTGGGCAGATGAGAAGCCACAAGCCAAGGTCAGAATATTTATGAGACTTCTCAAAGGACACAGCTCAAGTCCTGAAGACCTCCAACACAGTGCAGGGTCCTGAACCCTAATTGCATTCTAGAAGCATAGTTGACCCTATCAGCTGTGTGGGATTGCTGCTTCCTAATCAAGAAGTGTTAACTTTTGCTAGACTTCTTTTGTAGAATTTCCCACAAGTAAATGCAAGGTACAATAAGGATTAATATTATTTTCTATCATGCTGCTTCTTGGTAAAATATATTAATGCTTTCTGACAGAAATGTTAATACTGATGAATTTTTAATATTCTGTCTTGTATGAAGTGATTGTTGATTTTTTAAATTAATACAGGACAATAAAACTGCTTTGTATTGGGCTGTTGAGAAAGGAAATGCAACAATGGTGAGAGACATCTTACAGTGCAATCCTGACACTGAAATATGCACGAAGGTATAAACGACATTTCTATCCTTTTAGCAATACCTAATGCTGAATGTTAGTAGTGCTTTTTTTTTTTTCTTCAGTTTTTACAACTGTTTGATATTAGAATGACAGGGATTTTACTGGTAGTGTTCTGTATTAAGTTGAGAAATAGCTTTATATCCTTTTAGGAGTTGTGTAGTCATAGCAGAATACACTGTGTAATTTGTTATTTTAATTAGATACTTTCAGAAAGTACAGTATCAGCTGTTCATAAACTGTGGCCGGATCGTTTCCCCAGAATTATTTTATGCTCCTGTTGTTTGGAATGCCGAATATGTTTCTTTTTAAAAAATCAGTTTGTGTGGTTATTGGTTCCTCAAACCAACCACTTTAGTCTGTTTTACTCCGTGTGAAATGTATAAAACTGTGTAAGACCTCAGTGATTATATTTGGCCTTCTGTGTAGTAGTTGTTCTTGAGGAAAGTATATTTGAAATTCTGAAATGAAATGGCAGTTCTTCCTGAATAAAGCAGACTTATGGAAACACCCGTAATACAGCCCTGTTTCATCTGCCAGAGATTTGGAGCAGTGTTATCTGAACCAGTGATAGTGACTGCAGTGCCCTGGGATACCTTCTGGTTTGTAGACCGTGGCTCCTTGGAATCTTTTTTCTTTTGGAACTGTGTGTCAGCTGCTCTGACCACATGTGGCTTCTGACCACATTTTGCTTCTTCCTAATTCAGTGCTGAACTATGGTCTCTTCTTCTTTCTCTTAATTTGGTTTTAAAAGCAATTAGGTCATTCTTTGAGTGACATACAAGTATTTTGATACAAGTGGTTGGTTATGGAAAGAAAAGCACTTTCTTGTTAGTTTTTGCAAGTGTGTTTTCTTGAGAACGTTTTCAGTATAGACTGGGCAAATATTTGACTTCTTGACATGTGTTTATGTGACTTTAAAGACTAAAGATATTAATCTGGCAAACCTTTTTATCTGTACCCACAGGATGGCGAAACACCCCTTATAAAGGCTACCAAGATGCGAAACATAGAAGTGGTAGAGCTGCTCCTGGATAAAGGAGCCAAAGTGTCTGCTGTCGATAAGGTAGTAATAAAACATCTGTGCAGAGAGCATAGGGCAGTTGGCAAGACCAGCCTGTATACCTGGTGGACTTAGGGGCATCTCATGTTATTTTGTGGAAGGAGAGATTACTGACTGGGGATATCTGCGTGGGATTGGGATCCTGTGATTTCTTAGCTGTTCTGAGAGGTGCTGAGGAGTGGGCAGGCTCAGTTAAAGAAGTTGCTTCCTGTGTTCCCTCTGTGGCTCAGATCAGTTACGGGGAGCTGAGCTGCACTGAACACCATGCAAGGATGATGTCATCAGGGTGGATCTTGTTGCAGAGAAACAAGAGGAGAGAATCAAGATAAGCCACAGGAAGAACGTGCCACATCATTTTCATTTAATGTTCTAGAGCAACCAGAGTGGGCGGGAACTGAGAATTTCATTTGTTAGCTTTTGGGTCATTGTCTTTAAGAGATGTTTGTAAAGTAAAAGGTGGAGAATATAGACTAAATTTCTTTTTTACATGATAGTTTTCATTAGTGCTGGATATGAAGAGTAAAGTGATGGAGATTCTAATAAGGGAAGAAGGCAGTTTGACGTTTGAGAGAGGTGAAAGCTGAGGGAATGAAGAGGTGGTAAGTAGGCAGAGAACGTGGATACAACAGAGAGGACTCTGAGGGAGAGAATGTAGAGAAAGATGATGATGGTGACCAAGGGCATGGGGAAAGACAAATTCACTCATGATAGTGAAATACCAACATGGACTGAGATGCTGTGTAGACCGATGACAAGAGCATTGTGAAATAGAATATAAATTAGTTGAGGAAGACGGTTGACATCGGTGGACAGTTAGTATCTGAATGGTAGATGGAAGTACCATTAACCTATGATGGAAATGGATCCAGGGCCTGTGGGAAGCTGCAGGGGAAACCTGTTCCTTGTGTGCTTTCATTCTGGAGGCCCTGGGAGAATACCCAAGAAAAGCTAGGGAAGGAACTAGAGAAAGAAAATTGCAAGGAAGATAGAAATAAAAACTCATATGAAAAATATGGAGAGTTTGGATATTCTGTTATTTTGTAGAAATATGAAAAATGTTATTCTGTATATACATCCATGAGAATTGGGGAAGTTCAAGTGTCCCTTCACTGTTTACAGAAAGGAGACACCCCTCTGCACATTGCTATTCGTGGGAGGAGTCGGAAACTGGCAGAACTCCTTTTAAGAAACCCCAAAGATGGACGGTTATTGTATAGACCCAACAAAGCAGGCGAGACTCCCTACAATATTGACTGTAGCCATCAGAAAAGTATTTTAACTCAAATATTTGGAGCCAGTAAGTATTGGGTTTTGTATCTGCCTGAGGTTTTAAGAAATGAACGTCTATAAAAAAATTAAGAGAATTACAGCAGCTTTGTGTTTATCACTTAACCAGAGATTATAAAAGTTAAAAATGTTATTACTTTGCTGTAGAAAAGTAACTTCTTCCTGTCTAGAGTTCCTTTGCATTATATTGGAGCATTCTAAATTAAGTACATTCAGAGTCAACAGTAGCTTTTAAAATCTTCAAAAATCTAGCCTACTTTTCTAAAAATCTCTTCCCCCTGTTATCAGCATGCTCCGTTTTCAGTGAGTGGCTCTCTACCTCTGCTTGTGTAGTGCCCACTCCATTCCCATAAATGTTCTTGTTAAAATCCTCTTTCTCCAAGGCTGGGGTCAACCATCTCTTCCTCAGTGACATTTTGACTGATCTGCCTAGCCAGATAAAATTTTTGCCTCTTTTGAGTACTTAAGCAATGTGTTAATAATCCTTTTTGAATACCTATTACATATGGCCTTTTATTTTGTTTCTTTTAGAATTTTCTCCCAGATTCCAAGTTACTCAGGGCAGGTATTCTTTCTTCTTATCTTGTATCCTCCGTAACACCTAGCATAATGCCTTGAATATTGTACTAAAGTAGTTTTTGCTTGTAGAGGATGCACATGAGAATCTAATCATTCGCATGTGGTCTTTTGAAATATGGAGCAATTTTCTACTCAAATTAAAAAGAGACATGTTAGTCCTAGAAACCAACAGGAGAGAGTAGAATCCTGCCACCTTCCAGTTTCGCTGTTTACTTACATCTTGTTTTTAAGTATGATTCTCCTGTATTGAGTTTTGTATTTTAAAATATTTTTTCTGATGATAATAATGCATACATTAAATTTTAAGGATGAAAAAAAAATTCAATCTTCCCATTGTCCCTTATCTCCTAATTTGTCATTGTTTGGACAAATTGTAAATTCTTACATTTCTAAAAATGTTTTACACTATGTATATAGCCTCAAAAAAACCTTGAGATACCATATTATAAAAGTTTTAAATGATTGTTGCATAATGTTTCAAAGTTTTAATAGTATGTTCAGTTCTTTATTGATAAATATTTGGTTTGTTTTGCAGTTAAAAGCTAGTGCTTCAGTGAACATACTTGTACGAATATCCATTAACTCTTTATTTTTAGGATTATTTTCTTGGAATAAACTTCCAGAAGTAGAACTGGCAAGTCACTGGGTATTCAGTTTTGATCAACTTTCCAAAATGATTGTAACAATCTCTTCTTCCTTAGGCCACGTTTGTGCAATTCCCTACAACCTTGCTAACACTGGATATTTCCAGCTTTCTTATTGACCTTTGCTAATCAGATTGATAATAAAAAAATTTCATTTAAATTTCCATTGTAAAATTATTAGTGAGATTGAGATCTTTTAATAACATTTATAGCCTATTTGCATTTTTGCTATTTTCCTCTTTGTATCCTTTGTCCTCTTTTTTTTTTAAGTATTTAATAAAATTGACTTTTGTGTTTTTAAGGATATTGATCCTGAATCCAGCTAAATATTATATCTCTCTCCCCAGATTATTCTTTGTTTATGGTGATGGGAATTTTTTTATTCCCCATTCGAAAGTTATATAAATCTGTAGTTTGTTGACCTTTTCTTACAGCTCTGGCTTTAATATTATATTGAGAAGGAAAGCTCTTTTCCACACAAAGATTTTTAAAGATTTTTCTCTTATATTTTCTTGTACTTATAGTTTTACTCTTTACGTTTAATTTTTTGTTTCAGAAACTTATTTTTGTTGAAGTATGAGATGTAGAGTTTTAATTTCATTCAAAAGAAGGAAAAAAAAAAAAGAATGGCTTACTTCTCCCAACACCACCTACTAATTCATCCTTTCCCCACTGATTAGACATGCCAGTTACATTAATATCCTGTGTGAGTTCTATGGTATTGAATTACATTGTTTTAGAATGTATTTTGATTCTTCTCCAAAGAGAGCTAATTGTTGGTAGTCTTTAAATTTTTTTCATAGCTATTCTTGCTTTTTAATTTTTTAGAATATTCTCATCTATTTTTATTGAGATTGCCTTAAAGTGATAGATTTTTGGGGAAGAATTGCTATATTTTAGTCGTTGACCCTTTCTGCTTGGAACCATAGAATATTTTGTTCTCTGCTTATCTCTTGTGTTTTTAACTAACATTTTATAGCCTTATTTTTATTCATACTGTACATATTAAATTGATTCCTATGGACTAGTTTCTGTTTTAATCTTTTATTGATTTTATAATATACTTTACTCCACATTTTAGTATCCTTGAAGTTGGACTTTGTCTTATAATTGATGGGTGAGAAAGCATTGTGTCATAATTTGGCAACATTTCTTCTGTCAGTTGAACATAATAATGATGCCTCTTGTAATTAGTAGGTATCTTAAGTTCTGTGAAATATGGTATTAACTTGTTAACCTTTGAACCTATTTTTACACAGGTCTAACCCTGGTAGCTTAGATGTTAAAGAATCTGCCTGCAATGCAGGAGACTCGGGTTCAATCCCTGGATCAGGAAGATTCCCTGGAGAAGGGAGTGGCAACCCACTCCATATTCTTGCCTGGAGAATCCCATGGACAGAGGAGCCTGATAGGCTACGGTCCATAGCATCACAGAGATTTCAGACACTACTGAGCAACTAACACTTTCAGCCTTTTTTTTCCTTTGAGTAAACAGTTAATACTTGAGAATTGATGCTCCTTTCTAATAATAATGTCTCTTTTTAATGTTGGCGTATCATGTGTTTATAATTACAGGACACTTGTCTCCTACCGAGACAGACGGTGACATGCTTGGTTACGATCTGTACAGCAGTGCCCTGGCAGATATTCTCAGTGAGCCTACCATGCAGCCACCCATTTGTGTGGGCCTGTATGCACAGTGGGGAAGTGGTAAATCCTTCTTACTCAAGAAACTAGAAGGTAAAGGGCTTGTTTATAAAGTGTCTGCGGATATAACAAGGTTTTCTCTTATGTGTTTTTTAAGTAAAAATAGAGTTTTATGTATGGGTATGTGGTTGATCCTCTACCCATAATCATTTGAGTTCTCTTTCTAAAACAAACATCCCACTGCATTAGAACCCCTGTGTAGCAGATTTCCTGCCTGCACTGTTTATAGATATCTTAAACCTATAGGGATCATAAACCAGGGCCCTTCGCAGACATGTCAGCTTGTGTGCTCCCACCTGCCAGCACTACCTCTTGTGCATGCTCAGCGCTGTAGTTAGAGATGGCTGTTTGCTCTGGTAGATGCAGACCAGACCCTTATGGAGTGGCTCCTCTGTAGGAGCTTCCAAGACATCTCCCCCCACCTCTGACCTGAGACCCCACTCCTTTTGCTTGGCAAAATCTTACTCGTTTGTTCAAGGACAGGTTTCAATAGTACCTGTAATTTTTTTTTTTTTTTTTTTTT
>SJYX01003836.1:0-53769 GCA_006410675.1 Oreotragus oreotragus
CCACAGAATTGATACTTTTGAACTGTGGTGTTGGAGAAGACTCTTGAGAGTCCCTTGGACTGCAAGGAGATCCAACCAGTCCATTCGGAAGGAGATCAGCCCTGGGATTTCTTTGGAAGGAATGATGCTAAAGCTGAAACTCCAGTACTTTGGCCACCTCATGCGAAGAGTTGACTCACTGGAAAAGACTCTGATGCTGAGAGGGATTGGGGGCAGGAGGAAAAGGGGACGACCGAGGATGAGATGGCTGGATGGCATCACGGACTCGATGGATGTGAGTCTTAGTGAACTTCGAGAGATGGTAATGAACAGGGAGACCTGGCGTGCTGCGATTCATGGGGTCACAAAGAGTCGGACATGACTGAGCGACTGAACTGAAGATTGTGAAACTGAAAATCACTCAGTCCTGTCCGACCAACTCTTTGTGAGCCCATGGACTCTATACAGTCCAAGGAACTCTCCAGGCCAGAATACTTGAGTGGGTAGCCTTTCCCTTCTCCAGGGGATTCTTCCCAACACAGGAATTGAACCCTGCATTGCAGGCAGATTCTTTACCAGCTGAGCCACAAGGGAAGTCCAGTTGACCATTTTGGATTTCTGAAGTTCCTAAGGTCATGCTGATGCTGATACTTCTTGGACCACCCACTGAGAACAAAGACCTCCAGTTTTTCACATAATGTTTAGAAGAGATGAAAATATTCTGCCACCACTGCCACCAGCCTTCACCCACCCAAAACTGTAGAGACCTATTACAAACTAAACCATAAATCAAACTGAGAACATCAGAAGTCTACTATGAGATGCTCAGTATGATAGGTTAAAAAATGGTCCTACAAAAGATATCCACATCCTACTCCCTCAAATCTGTGAAGTTTATTTTATATGGCAAGAGGCAAAAAAAAGTCTTTGCAGGTGTGATTTACATTAACAATTTTGAGATGGAGAGACTATCCTGGATTATCTACATGCGCCCTAAATGCAATCACTTATAAAGTGCGAGACATGGGAAAATTTGACGACACACAGAGAAGGTGAAGTCACAGCAGAGAGATTAGAAAACACTGGCCTTGAAGATTGCAGCCATAGCCAGGAATTGGGACAAGGAAAGGAACAGATTCTCCTATACAGAAAACATCACTGATGACACCTTGACTTCTGCCCATTTCAGACTTTTGGCTTTCAGAACTGTGACAGAATTAAATTTCTGTTATTTCAAGCAATCTAGTTTGTGGTAATTTGTGACAGCAGCCTAGAAAATAAACATTCTGAAGATGGCAACTTCTCTGGGAGATAAATCAGAAGCACTATATAAAACTTGTTACAGACTGAACTATGTCCCTATAAAATTTGTATGTTGAAGCTCTAACTCCCAATATAATTTATATTTGGAGACAGGGCCTGTAAAGAGGTAATAAAGGTTAAATAAGGTCATAAGGATGGGGCCCTAACCCAATATGACTGGTGTTCTTACATTAATTAATAAGAGAGAGATACCAGGGATATAGGCACAGAGGAAAGGCCCTGTGAAGACATAGTGAGAAGACTGTCTGCAGAGGCCTCAGGGGAAACCAAACCTAACGATCAAATCTTGGACTTTTAGCCTCTAGAGTTGTGAGACAATAAATTTCTGTAGTTTAAGCCACCTAGTCTGTGGTCCTTTATTACAGTAGCCCTAGCCAACTAATACAAAAAGATATGCATGTTTTCACAAAAGCATATACAAATATTACACAAAATAACTAATTTTTTGAATTTGTGTGCTAGTCACTCAGTCGTGTCTTACACTTTCCAACCCCATGGACTATAGCCCACCAGGGTCCTCTGTCCATGGGATTATCCAGGCAAGAATACTGGAGTGGATACTCATTCCCTTCTCCAAGGGGATCTTTCCAACCCAGGGATTGAACCCAGGTCTTTTACATTGGCAGGCTGATTCTTTAACAGTTTACCAGTTTAATTTCTTTATCTTCATCTGTTCAGTTATATTTCAAAGTCTGGGGAAAACTCACTTTTAATTGTATTTGTTCCTCGAAGAGACAAACCCAGCCATTATAAACACTATCTTGTTTAAAGGGAGTAGCTTATAAGGAAGTTTGATAGGAAGTAGGCTTCCCTGGTGGTTCAAATGGTAAAGATCTGCCTGCAATGCAGGAAACCTGCATATGATCCCTGGGTTGGGAAGATCCCCTAGACAAGGTCATGGCAACCCCATGAGGTCGCAAAGAGTCAGACAAGGATGAGTGACTAATACTAGACAGAAAGTTCCCTTTAAATCCATATCTAAAGTATAATATAATTAGGATATTCTTTAGGAGACTACTGGAAGGAGATACAGAAAAAACACTTAAGTAACTGATAGAGCTGGTTTTATCTCATAAAGTACATTTTAAGAGAAAGCTGCAAACTAAAATGTCAAATATATCCTCCCTAAAACCCACAATCCCACTCATGAGAAAAACATCAGACAAATTCTGATAGAGGAAAATCCTATACCTAACCAATATTCCTCAAAACTGTCAAAGTCATCAAAAATACAGTCTTAAAAAGTCTAATGAGAAATGACAACTAAATGTAATGCACTATTCTGAATGGGATCCTGGAAGAGAAAAATAACGTTAGGTAAGAACTAAGAAAATGTGAATAATTATGACCTTGAGCTAATAATGATGTAACAATATTGGTTCACTAGTTGTAACAATTGTACCATATTAAGGTAAGTTGTTAATAATAACAATTATACCATATTAAGGTAAGTTGTTAACAATACAGAAAACAAAGTGTCCACAGGGGAGGAAAAGTAGAGTGGGAACTCTATACTTTCTATTCAAATTTTCTATAAATCTAAAACTTTTAATAAGTAATGTCTTCATTTCTCAAGTATTTTCAGTGTACTGAAAAGGCATGAACATATTTCAGAAAATTAAACACTGACAAATTAGAAACAGCTTCAGAATGAAACCCCAAATGCAGATAACAGCAAAAATATATGTAAAGTAGGCCACAAAACAAGTCTTACCAAATTTAAGACTGAATTCATGCCAACTATCTTCTCTCACCACAATGGAATGAAACTAAAAATCAACAGCAAAAGGAAAATAAGAAGATCCATAAATACAGCAAATGAAACAACTAACTCTTAAACAACGAATGGGTTGAAGAATAAATCACAAGGGAATTTAGAAAATATTTTGAAAACNATAAATCTAAAACTTTTAATAAGTAATGTCTTCATTTCTCAAGTATTTTCAGTGTACTGAAAAGGCATGAACATATTTCAGAAAATTAAACACTGACAAATTAGAAACAGCTTCAGAATGAAACCCCAAATGCAGATAACAGCAAAAATATATGTAAAGTAGGCCACAAAACAAGTCTTACCAAATTTAAGACTGAATTCATGCCAACTATCTTCTCTCACCACAATGGAATGAAACTAAAAATCAACAGCAAAAGGAAAATAAGAAGATCCATAAATACAGCAAATGAAACAACTAACTCTTAAACAACGAATGGGTTGAAGAATAAATCACAAGGGAATTTAGAAAATATTTTGAAAACACAACATACCAAAACTAATGGGATACAGTGACAGCAGTACTAAGAGGAAAGTTTATATGCTCACATTAAAAAAAGAAGATCTTAAATCATCAGCTTAACTTTATACTTAAATAAGAAAACCAAAAGTTAGTAAAAAATGTTTTTTTTAATCAACAAAATTGACAAATTCTTATTTAGACTAAGAAAATAAGAGATTATTCAAACAAAATTATAAATAAAAGAGGGGACATTACAACGAATGCCAAAGAATTATGAGATTACTATGAACAATTATATACCAATAAACACACAATCTATGATGACCAAATCATGAAGCACTAAAAAACCTGAACAGATCTATAACTAGGTAAGGAGACTGAAGCAATAATCAAAACCATCTCAATGAAGAACCAGATGATTTCACTGAGTAATTCTACCAACTATTTAAGCAAGAATTCTCCTCAAACTCTTCTAAAAAACTGAACACAAAAGAACATATGCAAACTCATTCTCATTAAGAGTAATGAGATCAGCAGTATGCTGATATCAAAGACAAAGACACAACAAGAAAACTACAGACATATATGAGTATTTGCAAAACTCAACAAAACACCAGCAAACTGAATGATATTCACCACGACCAAATTGGATTTACTCCTGGAAGGCAAGGATGGTTCAACAGACAAAAATTAAATGATGAAATGCATCACATTAATAGAAGGAAGGACAGAAACCATGTGACCATCTCAATTGATAGAACAAAACCATTTAACAACACTCAAAATCATTTCATGTAGGAACATGTAATCAACTATTAACAGAAGGAAACCACTTCAACATAGTAAAAGTCACATGAGAAAAGTCCACTGTTAACATCATACTCTAGCGAAAGACTGAAAGCTTTTTCTTTGAGAGAAAAAAGGTGGTAAGGATGCCCACACTTGCTGCTGCTGCTGCTAAGTCACCTCAGTCATGTCTGACTGTGTGTGACCCCACAGATGGCAGCCGACCAGGCTCCACCGTCCCTGGGATTCTCCAGGCAAGAACACTGGAGTGGGTAGCCATTTCCTTCTCCAGTGCATGAAAGTATAATAAGTAATGTCTTCATTTCTCAAGTATTTTCAGTGTACTGAAAAGGCATGAACATATTTCAGAAAATTAAACACTGACAAATTAGAAACAGCTTCAGAATGAAACCCCAAATGCAGATAACAGCAAAAATATATGTAAAGTAGGCCACAAAACAAGTCTTACCAAATTTAAGACTGAATTCATGCCAACTATCTTCTCTCACCACAATGGAATGAAACTAAAAATCAACAGCAAAAGGAAAATAAGAAGATCCATAAATACAGCAAATGAAACAACTAACTCTTAAACAACGAATGGGTTGAAGAATAAATCACAAGGGAATTTAGAAAATATTTTGAAAACACAACATACCAAAACTAATGGGATACAGTGACAGCAGTACTAAGAGGAAAGTTTATATGCTCACATTAAAAAAAGAAGATCTTAAATCATCAGCTTAACTTTATACTTAAATAAGAAAACCAAAAGTTAGTAAAAAATGTTTTTTTTAATCAACAAAATTGACAAATTCTTATTTAGACTAAGAAAATAAGAGATTATTCAAACAAAATTATAAATAAAAGAGGGGACATTACAACGAATGCCAAAGAATTATGAGATTACTATGAACAATTATATACCAATAAACACACAATCTATGATGACCAAATCATGAAGCACTAAAAAACCTGAACAGATCTATAACTAGGTAAGGAGACTGAAGCAATAATCAAAACCATCTCAATGAAGAACCAGATGATTTCACTGAGTAATTCTACCAACTATTTAAGCAAGAATTCTCCTCAAACTCTTCTAAAAAACTGAACACAAAAGAACATATGCAAACTCATTCTCATTAAGAGTAATGAGATCAGCAGTATGCTGATATCAAAGACAAAGACACAACAAGAAAACTACAGACATATATGAGTATTTGCAAAACTCAACAAAACACCAGCAAACTGAATGATATTCACCACGACCAAATTGGATTTACTCCTGGAAGGCAAGGATGGTTCAACAGACAAAAATTAAATGATGAAATGCATCACATTAATAGAAGGAAGGACAGAAACCATGTGACCATCTCAATTGATAGAACAAAACCATTTAACAACACTCAAAATCATTTCATGTAGGAACATGTAATCAACTATTAACAGAAGGAAACCACTTCAACATAGTAAAAGTCACATGAGAAAAGTCCACTGTTAACATCATACTCTAGCGAAAGACTGAAAGCTTTTTCTTTGAGAGAAAAAAGGTGGTAAGGATGCCCACACTTGCTGCTGCTGCTGCTAAGTCACCTCAGTCATGTCTGACTGTGTGTGACCCCACAGATGGCAGCCGACCAGGCTCCACCGTCCCTGGGATTCTCCAGGCAAGAACACTGGAGTGGGTAGCCATTTCCTTCTCCAGTGCATGAAAGTGAAAAGTGAAAGGGAAGTCGCTCAGTCGTGTCTGACCTTCACGACCCCAAGGGCCGCAGCCTACCAGGCTCCTCTGTCCGTGGGATTTTCCAGGCAAGAGTACTAGAGTGGGGACTTCTATTCAACACAGTACTGGAACTACAAACCAGAGCAATTAGACCGGAAAAAATTAAAAGGCACACAAATTAGAAATAAGGAAGTAAAGTTACCCATTTGCTGATGACATGATCTTATACATAGAAAATCCTGAAGATTCTTTAAAAATGTTAAAGCTAGTAAATGGTCTCAGCAATTTTGCAGGATATAAAAACAACATACAAATATCAGTTGTGTTTCTACATATTAAGTCTCACACTTCCTCACTTCCAAATATATTACAAAGCAACAGTAAGCAAGACAGTGTGGGACTGACATAAAGTCAGACATATAAACCAAAAAAAGAGAAAAGTGAGTCCAGAAATAAACCCATGCATGTGTGGAAAAATGATTTTTGATAATGATGTCAACAGTACACAACAAGGAAAGGACGTCTCTTCAACAAATAATGCTGGGAAACTGGATCAAAACATGCAAAAGAATGAAGTTGGATCTTTACCTAACACAACATTAAAAAATAAACTTAGATCAAAGACCTAAACATGACAGCTAAAATCCTGAGAAGAAAAAGGCCAAAAGTTGCATGACACTGAGTTTTGGGCATTGATTTCTTGAATATGACACCAAAAGCCGAGACAACAAAAGCAAAAATAGACAAGGCAGACTAAGTCAAAATTAAAAATTCCTCTTCCTCAAAGGAATCAACCAATACAGTGAACAGGCAATCTACAGAATGAGAAAAAATTTTTACAAATCATATTTTTGGTAAGGGGTTAAATATCCAAAATATATAAGTAACATTTATAACTCAACAAAAATACAAAAACAATCCTATTTAAAAACAGGTAAAAGATCTGATGATGCTGTGAAAGTGCTGCACTCAATATGCCAGCAAATTTGGAAAACTCAGCAGTGGCCACGGAACTAGAAAAGGTCAGTTTTCAGTCCAATCCCATAGAAAGGAAATGCCAAATAATGCTCAAACTACCGCACAACTGCACTCATCTCACACGCTAGCAAAGTAATGCTCAAAATTCTCCAAGCCAGGGTTCAGCAATATGTGAACCGTGAACTTCCAGATGTTCAAGCTGGTTTTAGAAAAGGCAGAAGAACCAGAGATCAAATTGCCAACATCTGCTGCATCATTGAAAAAGCAAGAGAGGTAAAGAAAAATATCTACTTCTGCTTTATTGACTATGTCAAAGCCTTTGACTGTGTGGATCACAATACACTGTGGAAAATTCTTCAAGAGATGGAAATACCAGACCACCTGACCCGCCCTCTTGAGAAACCTGTATGCAGGTCAGGAAGCAACAGTTAGAACTGGACATGGGACAACAGACTGGTTCCAAATAGGAAAAGGAGTACATCAAGGCTGTATACTGTCACCCTGCTTATTTAACTTCTATGCAGAGTACATCATGAGAAACACTGGGCTGGAAGAAGCACAAGCTGAAATCAAGACTGCTGGGGGAAATATGAATAACCTCAGATATGCAGATGACACCACCCTTATGGCAGAAAGTCAAGAGGAGCTAAAAAGCCTCTTGATGAAAGTGAAAGAGGAGAGTGAAAAAGTTGGCTTAAAGCTCTACATTCAGAAAACGAAGATCATGGCATCTGGTCCCATCACTTCATGGGAAATATATGGGGAAACAGTGTCAGACTNGCCTCTTGATGAAAGTGAAAGAGGAGAGTGAAAAAGTTGGCTTAAAGCTCTACATTCAGAAAACGAAGATCATGGCATCTGGTCCCATCACTTCATGGGAAATATATGGGGAAACAGTGTCAGACTATCTTTTGGGGCTCCAAAATCACTGCAGATGGTGATTGCAACCATGAAATTAAAAGACGCCTACTCTTTGGAAGAAAAGTTATGACCAACCTAGACAGAATATTAAAAAGCAGAGACATTATTTTGCCAACAAAGGTCCGTCTTGTCAAGGCTATGGTTTTTCCAGTGGTCGTGTATGGATGCGAGAGTTGGACTGCGAAGAAAGTTGAGCACCGAAGAATTGATGCTTTTGAATTGTGGTGCTGGAGAAGACTCTTGAGAGTCCCTGGGACTGCAAGGAGATCCAACCAGTCCATTCTAAAGGAGATCAGCCCTGGGTGTACTTTGGAAGGAATGATGCTAAAGCTGAAACTCCAGTACTTTGGCCACCTCATGCGAAGAGTTGACTCATTGGAAAAGACTCTGATGCTGGGAGGGATTGGGGGCAGGAGGAGAAGGTGACGACAGAGGACAAGATGGCTGGATGGCATCACTGACTCGATGGACATGAGTCTGAGTGAACTCCAGGAGTTGGTGGTGGACAGAGAGGTCTGGCGTGCTGAGATTCAGGGGGTCGCAAAGAGTCAGACACAACTGATCAACTGAACTGAACTGAAAAGATCTGAATAGACAAATATACAAATGTCCAAAGAATATATGCAAAGATGTTCAACGCTGCTAATCATAAGAAAAATGTAAACTAAAACCACAATGAGATATTTCATATATCAATAAAATGGCCACTACCAAAAGAACAGAAAATAGTAAGTGCTGGAAAGGATACAGAGAATTGGAACTCTTGTGTAAGGAATGTAGGGGGGGAATGTAAAACGGTACAATTATAGAAAATAGTAAAGCAGTATCTCAAAAAATTAAAAACAGAATTAGCATACGACCCAGTAATCTTAGTTTTGGGTATATTTCAAAATAACTCAAAGTACAATAGGATCTCAAAGAGATATTAATATACTCATGTGTCCTGTAGCATTATTCAAGAGATAGAAGCAAACTCAACGCTCAGCAGCAGATGAATGAATAAAGGAAATGTGGTATATACATACAATGGAATATTAAGTAGTCTTTAAAATGAAGAAAATCTTGTTACATGCCACATAATTGGATGAATTGAAGATATTATGCTAAGTGAAATAAGCCAATTACAAAATAAATATTGTATGATTTCACTCATATGAGGTCAAGGTAACAGAACAAAAGAGCAGAAAGGTGGCAGCCAAGGGTTAAGGATTGGGGGAGGGGGATGAATAATTGTGCTTTAATGGTAGAGTTTTAGTTTCACAATACAAAATTCTACAGATCTAGATCATACCCAAAAGGGGGTTGAAGCTGAAAAGACAAAGGATTACAAACTGGTAAGAGGAAACTTTTGGGATAAATATATTCATTATCTTGGTTGTAGTGATGACTTCCTGAGTGTATGTTATGTGTGTGTGTGTATGTGTGTGTACATAAACTTATTATACTATACACTTTAAATGTGTCAATTATATCCACCAATAAACAAATCTGTTTTTAAATCCTCAATTATAACAAAAAAACAACTAAATTATAAAGCAAGCAGAAGATTTGAAGCAGCACTTCATCAAAGACATATGAATGAAAAATAAGTACATGAAAACATGCTTAGTATCATTTGTCAATATGGAAATGCAAGTTAAAACCATAAGTTATCACTACACAACTGAAATGCTAATACATACATGCAGGAAGATAAAATGGTACAATCACTTGTAAAAACAGTATCACCATATCTTAAAATATCAAACACTTAGGTGTTTACCCAAAGAAACAAAGCATGTGTTCACACAAAGGCTTACATACAAATGATCATCTTTATTTATAACAGCCAAAAGCTGAGGGGAAAATATCCAACAACATATAAAGCCTTAAGTTATATACAATGAACAAAGTAGAATTTAACTAATGACACATGCAACACAGATGTATGTGAAAATAATCATGCTGAGTGGAAAAAAGCAGACAAAAAGATCTCACAATGCACAGCTTCATCCACATAAAATTCTAGAAAATTCAGACTAATGTATCAAGTGACAGAAAGCAGATCAGTCATTGTGCATTAGGGAAGAAGCAATAAATAGGAAAAGATTACAAAGGAGCACAAGCAAACTTCAGAAGATAAAGGATATGTTTATTATCTTGTGATGACTTCCTGGGTATATACAGATATCAAATCTATTCAAAGTGCACACTTTAAACCTGTGTGATTTAGTATATATCAATTGTACTTCAATAAATCTGTTTAAAATATCACAATATGCAAAGAATAATATGCAAGGCAAAATAAAGTCAAATTAAGAAGGATAGAATAATAATAATAAACACACAAGAAACTGTCATTTATAATTAAAAGAGTAACAGTATAATCATTTATTAATACTTACAAGTGGTACTACAACAGGCATTTCAATTACCTACAATTGATAACCCAATCCATGAACAATGTGTACACAAGCCCATCAGACACATTCCATGAAACAAGTATAAGTCATCTTGACTACTGGACAGATCAATGTATTTAATTTACACTTGTCACAACTTCTACTCTTAAACACAATTCCTACTGAAATATAATGGGGAGCAATCTAGAACAAAATAACATCAAAAATTCTACAGCATGAATCAAAAGTCTGTCTGCAAAAATAACCCCAATTCTGTACCACCCCATTCATTATTCATGAAGTACGTGAATAATGCACTTGGCAATGAGACTTTGCCGTTTCCCCTACCAAGAGATGGGTTTCTTTGGTCACTCAGACTGCCTGTAAAGAATCTGTCTGCAGTGCAGAAGACTTAGGTTCAATCCCTGGGTCAGGAAAATCCTCTGGAGAAGTGAATGGCTACCCACTCCAATATTCTTGCCTGGAGAATTCTATGGAGGGAGGAGCCTGGTGGACTACAGTCTATGGCGGTCACAAAGAGAGTCAGACATGACTGAGTGACTAACACTACGAAGAGATCTTTCCATAGCCCTGTTTACTCCAGGCTTGACCTTTTAAGGAAGATCAACAAAATATAGCAAATGTCACAGTTTGCCAGTTCTGAGCTAGGTTTCAAGAGGCCATGTATGTTGCTTCTCTCTTGCAGTCCTGCCACTACCATGAGAACAAACCCACTCTAACCTGCTAGAGGACAAGAGGAAAGCCCAGATGTCCCACAACAGTCCATCCTAGAGAACCCCCATCCAATAGTGGCAGAATCGTTCTCCTGACCTGGTTCTGAATGCAGACTTAAACGAGCCCTACCAAGATGAGAAATACTGCCTGATTCATAGACTTACTCTAATAATAAATGTTTGTTTTATGTCAAGTTCTAGAGTAACTTATTACACAGCAATAGACAACTGATACAGCAACCCTATTTTAAAGATACCATATTATTCTTATCCCTAGGAGTCACTGCAGATTAACAACTGATGTAGGTCTCTCAACTTTTGAAAACAATGGGAAAAGAAGGCATAAAAGTCTCTTTTATTCTTTTACTAACAGTGACTCTAGAAAATATCTGTCACTGTTTGTCAGTCTAAGAGATACACAACTGAGCAAAATAATTTTAACAAGTTATCAGTCAACTACAATCTCTCATGAAATTGGGTTGCAAGGTAGTTTTACTGGATCCAAAAATATAATCAAATCTTTCAGGATATGCTATAAATCTATAAAAACTGTTACAGAACAATTTGCTTCTTTGCCCAATATTCTTTTTCCTATTTATGCTAAGGTATTTTCCTTTGGGAAACAGTATTAATATGTAACTGTTACAATTGCACCAATCTTAAGCTCCTGGATCAAGGGATGAACAAATGATACCTAGACTGATCAGAGTGCCTTTTGCTCCTAGCTACCATTATTATATTATGGATGGCAACATAGCCAGAATAGGAAATTTGGAATCCTTCTTATGATACCTGCAAGGACTACTGGGAAAGGTATACTCTTCAGCGGAAATAATGGCTATGACAATGATGTAGATCACAGCAGGTAGTGCCCATCTTTGCCACCTCGTGGAGGTAACACACTTAGGAATGAATTCACCACAGGAAAAAATCAAAGCCAAGGGATGGAAACATTACCCTATCATTTACATCCGTTGATTCAAACAGCTGCAGTAACAGCAGAATAGGTAATATTTATCAATTGACTCACTGAGACCTAGAAAAAAATAGCAAAATATTAAAAACTGACAGTTTGGTGGCATCAAAAAGCTAATACAACAGTAAAGAATGATCAGGCCAAGATCCAAGACAAGATGGAGACCTAGAGATATAAACCTAGCACCTAAGGATGCTTTTAACTTGGGCTTATTTGCTAATCCAGATGATGGATGCAGTTGAGAAACGGATCACTATTTCTGACATTGCTCTAGGGCTAGTGGGATCAAATGGAGATCACAAGGTTCGGAACTGGTTAAAACCAAACTAATGTTGCCCACTCTTTGAGTTGAGTTCCTAAAGGATTATACTCTAGTGAACCAGAAGTAAAAAAAATGTTCTTGCATACACTGCAACCCCACCTGAAGACATCTAAGTAGCCAGATTAAGAAAAAAAAAAACCTCAATCCTTAACATGTAATTAAGGTAATCCCAGAATATTAGAGACTCCAGAAGTAGCATGAGGAAACAAAAATTATCTCTGGAGAAAGATAACATCATCTCAGGGCTCAGAATTGAGGCATGGAAAAGCAACTGGAAATTTAAATGGAGAAAGCATGGCAGTGAGAGAACCAAAAGAGAAATGTAACAAAAAAATTCTCAGGATAAACTCTGCCTAAATCACTGAATGACTGATAAAACTATGTATGCACAGAGGAAAACTGAAGAAGTTGAGGGGAAAACGTTGACAGAGGCTGGAGAGAAAGTTTACACTTGAACAGAGCTTTACTTTGAGTATGACGTTTTTTCAGCAGGGTTCATTCCACTGTGCACAGTTTTGGCAGCAGAAGCTGAAGCCCTACAAGGTTGAAATATCAGAGGACAGAATCCAAGTCCAGCAGAACAGTTGGGAATCAGCAGAATCTCTAGAAATATGTAAACCATAGCAAGCTTCAAAA
The DNA here is from genome assembly GCA_006410675.1 of Oreotragus oreotragus. Taxonomy (NCBI): domain Eukaryota; kingdom Metazoa; phylum Chordata; class Mammalia; order Artiodactyla; family Bovidae; genus Oreotragus; species Oreotragus oreotragus. The sequence continues at coordinate 12,994 of SJYX01003836.1, forward strand.
TCTGTCTATAAACTTCACCCAAGAATTCTCAGAATATTAAGAGTCCAGTTACTAAAACATAATCTTATCACTAAAACATAATCTTAAAGTTCAGTTTTCAGGCAAAAACTACATGATTTGCAAAGAAACAGGGAACAGTGATCCATATTCAGGAAAAAAGGGGTGTTAGGAGATACAATTCTGAGTACTCTGAATATAGAATCTAAGTCTTAGCATATAAAGAACTCCAAGCAGCTATTTTAAGTAAGAGAATTAAAAGAACACACATTCAAAGAGTTGACAGAGACTATAAGAAAGAAAAAGCTGACAAAAAAGACAACTAAAATAAAAATTAACCATAAGGAGGTGATTAGAGATGGAAGAAGAAAGAATTGGTGAGCTTGAAGATAGACCAATGAAACTATTCAATCCAAAAAACACAGAGTCAAAACTACTTAAGAAAAATTAAGAGTCTCAGAGACCAGTAGGACACTATCAGGCAGTTCAAAATAGATGAATCTCAATTCAACATGTATGTACAATAAGATGTAACAGAAAGAGAGCAAGAACAGTAAAAAAGGTACACAATAATTTTTCCTAAAGAAATAATGAACAAAAACACCTCAAATTTGGCATAAAATATTACCTTGTAGATCCAAGAATTTCAACAAACCCAAGTATGATGAATATGAAGAATCACTTCTACATATATATCATACATAGTCAATCTACTAAAGGCCAAAAAAATACCTTGAGTGCAGCCAGAAAAAAGTGACTGGTTATATATGAGAAATGACAATGCAATTAATGGCTGACTTATCACCAGAAAAAAAGTGGATACTGGAATATCTTCATGTTCAGTGATGCTATTCTTCAAAAATGAAAAACAGGTATTTTCCAATAAACAAAAATTAGATTTGTGGCTAGCAGACAAAATAGTTTTTAAAAAGTGGGGAAAGGAACAAGTAATAAAAATAGTGAACAAAAAAAAGACAGCACATGGGGATGATCCAGAGAGATGATATAGGGTGGGAGGTGGGAGGGGGGTTCAGGATTGGGAGCTCGTATACACCCGTGGCAGATTCATGTCAATGTATGGCAAAACCAATACAGTACTGTAAAGTAAAGTAAAATTAAATTTAAAAAAAAAAAAGAAAAATTTTTAAATAGTTTTTGTGGCCAATTTATATAACGTTGTCAACTGCAATTAAAATCTTCTGCATATTGAAAAAAAAGACAGCATTCTTGAGAAAAATAATATAACAGTCACAATAAATAGAAAGCACATAAGATCATTTAAATCCTGATAGCCATTAATTTATGAAATATGAATGAATTCTTTTGTTATAATAATTAAAAGACTAAGTGTTAGATGGAACTGAAAGTAAAACAACAATGATATGGTGTATACATAAAACAGTTGTAAAACATAAAGGGGCAGAAAAATTTTAAATAAATGGTTGCAGGGAGAAAACAAACCACACAAACATTAACTAAGAAGGTTTGTGTAGCTATGTTATTAACAATAAAAGTAGGCTTCAAAGCAAAAAGTATCACCAAAGATAGTAAAAATCAACAATGGTAAAAGTTTTAACTCATCAGAAACATGAAACAATTCTAAATTTATGTTCCCCAACAATACAGATTCCAATATATAAACCAAAAATGGACAGCAAAGCAAATCCATAACCACAGTAGAAGATTTTAACATCTCTCTCTAATAGACCCAGTATGCAGAAATTAACCTGGTAGGGATGTAGAAGTTTTGAACAACATGATTACCAAAATGACTTAACAAACACATAAATACTGCACCCAAAAAACTGAAGATTACACATTCTTTTTTTTTAGTGAAATTTTTAAATTTATTTTTTAAAATAATATACAATAAAACTGTTTTATGGCATCACATGGATCTTAACACATGCATAGATTCATGGAATCACTACTACAATCAGAATACAGAGCAGTTTCATTATCTCCCACCAAATTCCTTCATTTTACCCATTTGTAGTCACAATTTCCCCACATCCTTAACCCTTGTCAATCACTGATCTATTCTCTCTTCCTATAGTTTTGACTTAGGGATGTCATATAAATGTAATCATGCTGCTCCTACTGCTGCCAAGTCCCTTCAGTCATGTCCGACTCTTCACGACTCCATGGACTGCAGCCTACCAGGCTCCTCCATCTATGGGATTCTCCAGGCAAGAGTACTGGAGTGGGGTGCCATTGCCTTCTCCGTACACATTCTTTTGAAATACACACAAAGTAATTATGAAATCTTGTCAGAAACATATTAAAAAGGTATTCAATCACATTTGCAATCAGGGAAATAGAAAGTAAAACCACTAAGAGACAGTGCACCATACCCTCTAGTATGACTAAAATTAAATATTAACAATATAAAGTGCTGCGGAAGATACAGTACAAAAGGAACTCTGCTGATGATTGGAAACTGCTACAAACACTTCAGAAAAAAAATGTTGAACAGCTTCTGAAACAGAACGTAAATATACTCTGTGTGTTTAGTCACTTCAGTCATGGCTGACTTTCGTGACTCTATGGACTACAGCCCACCAGGCTCCTTTGTCCACAGGGTTCTCCACTCTAAAACCAAGCTATTAAATTCCTAGGTATTTACTAAACATATAGGTGTGCATGTGTGTACTAGGAGACATATACAAGTAAATGCATAGCATTATCTACAACTGTCTAAAAATGGAAACAAGTCAAATTTCCACCAAAAACAGAATGAACTATGGAGTATTAATATACTGTACAGCAATGAAAATTAATCAGCTACAGTCATATGCAACCATAGGACTAAAACTCATAAAGCTGGAAAGGCCAGAATCTGTATGGACGAATTAACAGAAAAAAATGTCAAAAATGTGTTGTTTTGATGGCAAAAATGTTAGTATCAGAAAACATAGGAGGGTAATTCCCCAGCAGAGAAGGAAAGCAGAGGATCTGGCGATGTTTTAATTTTTGACAGGGGTGATTAAGCACACATGTACTTTTGATTACTTAAGTTGGACCTTTTTTCCATGTACTATTCTGAGCATTCTTTCCACAGTAAAAAATGTTCCAAAACTAAAAATACAGACATTTAAGGCTTTGGACTTACCCTTAAGTAAGGTGTTAGCATTATCCTCCAGTATTTTGTTTTTATTTTAATCAAATATATATAAATACATATTTTAAAAATCAAATAAAGCATGTTATGAAAAACAGAACCAGTGAAATCCCACCCCAATTTCTAAAGTAAAATTAAATTTAAAAAAAAAAAAGAAAAATTTTTAAATAGTTTTTGTGGCCAATTTATATAACGTTGTCAACTGCAATTAAAATCTTCTGCATATTGAAAAAAAAGACAGCATTCTTGAGAAAAATAATATAACAGTCACAATAAATAGAAAGCACATAAGATCATTTAAATCCTGATAGCCATTAATTTATGAAATATGAATGAATTCTTTTGTTATAATAATTAAAAGACTAAGTGTTAGATGGAACTGAAAGTAAAACAACAATGATATGGTGTATACATAAAACAGTTGTAAAACATAAAGGGGCAGAAAAATTTTAAATAAATGGTTGCAGGGAGAAAACAAACCACACAAACATTAACTAAGAAGGTTTGTGTAGCTATGTTATTAACAATAAAAGTAGGCTTCAAAGCAAAAAGTATCACCAAAGATAGTAAAAATCAACAATGGTAAAAGTTTTAACTCATCAGAAACATGAAACAATTCTAAATTTATGTTCCCCAACAATACAGATTCCAATATATAAACCAAAAATGGACAGCAAAGCAAATCCATAACCACAGTAGAAGATTTTAACATCTCTCTCTAATAGACCCAGTATGCAGAAATTAACCTGGTAGGGATGTAGAAGTTTTGAACAACATGATTACCAAAATGACTTAACAAACACATAAATACTGCACCCAAAAAACTGAAGATTACACATTCTTTTTTTTTAGTGAAATTTTTAAATTTATTTTTTAAAATAATATACAATAAAACTGTTTTATGGCATCACATGGATCTTAACACATGCATAGATTCATGGAATCACTACTACAATCAGAATACAGAGCAGTTTCATTATCTCCCACCAAATTCCTTCATTTTACCCATTTGTAGTCACAATTTCCCCACATCCTTAACCCTTGTCAATCACTGATCTATTCTCTCTTCCTATAGTTTTGACTTAGGGATGTCATATAAATGTAATCATGCTGCTCCTACTGCTGCCAAGTCCCTTCAGTCATGTCCGACTCTTCACGACTCCATGGACTGCAGCCTACCAGGCTCCTCCATCTATGGGATTCTCCAGGCAAGAGTACTGGAGTGGGGTGCCATTGCCTTCTCCGTACACATTCTTTTGAAATACACACAAAGTAATTATGAAATCTTGTCAGAAACATATTAAAAAGGTATTCAATCACATTTGCAATCAGGGAAATAGAAAGTAAAACCACTAAGAGACAGTGCACCATACCCTCTAGTATGACTAAAATTAAATATTAACAATATAAAGTGCTGCGGAAGATACAGTACAAAAGGAACTCTGCTGATGATTGGAAACTGCTACAAACACTTCAGAAAAAAAATGTTGAACAGCTTCTGAAACAGAACGTAAATATACTCTGTGTGTTTAGTCACTTCAGTCATGGCTGACTTTCGTGACTCTATGGACTACAGCCCACCAGGCTCCTTTGTCCACAGGGTTCTCCACTCTAAAACCAAGCTATTAAATTCCTAGGTATTTACTAAACATATAGGTGTGCATGTGTGTACTAGGAGACATATACAAGTAAATGCATAGCATTATCTACAACTGTCTAAAAATGGAAACAAGTCAAATTTCCACCAAAAACAGAATGAACTATGGAGTATTAATATACTGTACAGCAATGAAAATTAATCAGCTACAGTCATATGCAACCATAGGACTAAAACTCATAAAGCTGGAAAGGCCAGAATCTGTATGGACGAATTAACAGAAAAAAATGTCAAAAATGTGTTGTTTTGATGGCAAAAATGTTAGTATCAGAAAACATAGGAGGGTAATTCCCCAGCAGAGAAGGAAAGCAGAGGATCTGGCGATGTTTTAATTTTTGACAGGGGTGATTAAGCACACATGTACTTTTGATTACTTAAGTTGGACCTTTTTTCCATGTACTATTCTGAGCATTCTTTCCACAGTAAAAAATGTTCCAAAACTAAAAATACAGACATTTAAGGCTTTGGACTTACCCTTAAGTAAGGTGTTAGCATTATCCTCCAGTATTTTGTTTTTATTTTAATCAAATATATATAAATACATATTTTAAAAATCAAATAAAGCATGTTATGAAAAACAGAACCAGTGAAATCCCACCCCAATTTCTAAATACATTCGTATCTTTATTTTTCATTTTGGATCTTATTATTTTCCTATATAAGAAAATGATTTTTATCTTCTTATATCCATCCCTCTGTAACCTCCCCCAAATTATACCACAGTCCTACTTGAAGATGGCTAACTGATTTCTTGACAAAATTGCAAAAGCGATTCAAGAAAAAAAGTCTTTACAACAAATTGTGCTGGAACAACTGGATATATGTGGAGAGGAAAAAAAAAACACTGAACTCAAATCTGACACTCTATATCAGTGTTTATTTCAAAGCAGATTATAGGTTTACACGTAAAATATAATAGTGTTAATCTTGTAGAAGACAGAAAAAAATCACCAGGCTCTAAAGATAGAAAAGTGTTCTTAGAAATAACAAATGCATGATCCTTAGAATTAAAATCTGATAAACTAGACTTTATCAAAACAAAATCTTTTAGTCAGTGAGAGATTCTATGAAGAAGATTAAAAAGCTAGTGACAGATTTGGAGAAAATGTGTACAAATCACCTACCTGACAAAACACTCATATCTAAAATATAAAAGTACCTTGAAAATTCAGCAGTAAGACATCAGTAAAACTATCAAAATAAGGACTTTCGAAAATCATCTCTATAACATGAAAAAGAAAACTGACAAAAACAGTCAACATTTTCCTAACACTAGAATTAACCAAAGGCTTGCAGCAATCTGGGGAGAGCTTTATTCAAGAAAGATGGCTCATCTTGATGAGACCAGCAAACTCTGTGGCATCAATTCTGCCCTATTCCCATCCTCCCAACACAGTAGACTTGAAAACCAAAAACTCTCACTCTTTGCAGATGACATGATCCTCTACATAGAAAACCCTAAAGACTCCACCAGAAAATTACTAGAGCTAATCAATGAATATAGTAAAGTTGCAGGATATAAAATCAACACACAGAAATCCCTTGCATTCCTATACACTAATAATGAGAAAGTAGAAAACGAAATTAAGGAAACAATTCCATTCACCATTGCAACGAAAAGAATAAAATACTTAGGAATATATCTACCTAAAGAAACTAAAGACTTATATATAGAAAACTATAAAACACTGATGAAAGAAATCAAAGAGGACACTAATAGATGGAGAAATATACCATGTTCATGGATTGGAAGAATCAATATAGTGAAAATGAATATATTACCCAAAGCAATCTACAGATTCAATGCAATCCCTATCAAGCTACCAGCGGTATTTTTCACAGAACTAGAACAAATAATTTCAAGATTTGTATGGAAATACAAAAAACCTCGAATAGCCAAAGCAATTTTGAGAAAGAAGAATGGAACTGGAGGAATCAACTTACCTGACTTCAGGCTCTACTACAAAGCCACAGTCATCAAGACAGTGTGGTACTGGCACAAAGACAGAAATATAGATCAATGGAACAAAATAGAAAGCCCAGAGATAAATCCACACACATATGGACACCTTATCTTTGACAAAGGAGGCAAGAATATACAATGGAGTAAAGACAATCTCTTTAACAAGTGGTGCTGGGAAAACTGGTCAACCACTTGTAAAAGAATGAAACTAGATCACTTTCTAACACCACACACAAAAATAAACTCAAAATGGATTAAAGATCTAAATGTAAGACCAGAAACTATAAAACTCCTAGAGGAGAACATAGGCAAAACACTCTCCGACATAAATCACAGCAGGATCCTCAATGATCCGCCTCCCAGAATACTGGAAATAAAAGCAAATATAAACAAATGGGATCTAATTAAAATTAAAAGCTTCTGCACAACAAAGGAAACTATAAGCAAGGTGAAAAGACAACCCTCTGAATGGGAGAAAATAATAGCAAATGAAGCAACTGACAAACAACTAATCTCAAAAATATACAAGCAACTTATACAGCTCAATTCCAGAAAAATAAACGACCCAATCAAAAAATGGGCCAAAGAACTAAATAGACATTTCTCCAAAGAAGACATACGGATGGCTAACAAACACATGAAAAGATGCTCAACGTCACTCATTATCAGAGAAATGCAAATCAAGACCACAATGAGATACCACTTCACACCAGTCAGAATGGCTGCGATCCAAAAGTCTGCAAGCAATAAATGCTGGAGAGGGTGTGGAGAAAAGGGAACCCTTTTACACTGTTGGTGGGAATGCAAACTAGTACAGCCACTATGGAGAACAGTGTGGAGATTCCTTAAGAAATTGCAAATAGAACTGCCTTATGACCCAGCAATCCCACTGCTGGGCATACACACCGAGGAAACCAGAATAGAAAGAGACACATGTACCCCAATGTTCATTGCAGCACTGTTTATAATAGCCAGGACATGGAAACAACCTAGATGTCCATCAGCGGATGAATGGATAAGAAAGCTGTGGTATATATACACAATGGAGTATTACTCAGCCATTAAAAAGAATACATTTGAATCAGTTCTAATAAGATGGATGAAACTGGAACCAATTATACAGAGTGAAGTAAGCCAGAAAGAAAAACACCAATACAGTATACTAACACATATATATGGAATTTAGAAAGATGGTAATGAGGACCCTGTATGCAAGACAGCAAAAGAGATACAGATGTGTAGAGCGGACTTATGGACTCTGAGGGAGAAGGAGAGGGAGAGGGAGAGGGAGGGATGATTTGGGAGAATAGCATTGAAATATGTATACTATCATGTAAGAAATGAATTGCCAGTCTATGTTCAATGCAGGATGCAGGATGCTTGGGGCTGGTGTATGGGGATGATCTGGAGGGAAGATGTGGCGGGGGAGGTGGGAGGGGGGTTCATGTTTGGGAGTTCGTGTAAAAAAATAAATACAAAAAATAAAAAAATAAAAGAAAACCAACAGTCCACAAGTCTGGTGAAAACCAGCAGCCTGGTAGTTACCCAAGAGGGGCAGAAAAGGGTGACAGTTCCTTTACTACTGCATCCTCAGAGGACTGTTCATTATTTGGCATGTCTGGTGGTTTCCTGGAAGACCCCACTCCCAAAGCTATCCTAAGAGTGTACTCAGTGCAAAAAAAAAAAAAAAAAAGCCTTTTCCCCAAAGGCATTTGTCAAAAACAACTGCAAGCAATTGTATCAAGTTATAGCTGACTGAGGCACAGGATAACAGATGAGACCAACAATAGACTAACCAAGAAGTTTAAGAAGAAAAAATGGGGCTTAGAAAAGCTCTAAAATATTCCTGACAATCTACATGGTCAAATGTATGCCCAGAGCCACATACAAGCTGCAAGTTGTGCACATAATCAGGAAGGGCCCGAGAAAGCCCTAAGTGCACACCTCTGGCTAACCTAGAAGCTCTGCACAATCAGGAAACAAAGGGTAAAGCCAAGCAATAAATTTCCTGGTTGAGTGCTAAAACTGTGCCCCAACAAACATACACACAGAGCCTCTAAACTGGGAAACATACTCGTCTCAGGCACTGTTTGATTATCAGCTGACCACTAAGCTAACTGAGTAGAAACATTTCAGTGGCCACACAAGGCAAAGAATATATATTTTACAGAATTAGTTCTGAAAAATCACTAAACTAGCTAACAGCAACAAACAGTAACAAAAACAAATGCTGGGAAAGAAAAAGTATCTAATCATCAGAGCTGCCATATTATTTAAAATGTAGCCTTCAATAGCAACAAAAAAATAACATTTTAAAAATGTATGGCTCATACACATGAAAAAAAGGCAAGTGAAACTGTCTCTGAGGAAACACAGGCACTGGACTGAGTGAACAAAGCTATAAATCAGCCATTTTAAACATGTTCTAAGAACTATTAAAGGAAATCTATGTCAAAAGAACTAAAGAAAAATATAAGATGGATGTCTCACAAGCAGAAAATATGAATAGGGAGATAGAAATCATGAAAAAGAACAAAATAAAAGCTGAAAAATACAATCATGAAAATGAAAAATTCACTACAAGGTTTCAGCAGCAGATGTGTTGTACAAGAAATACTAAAGAGTGTAACTTCAGGCTAGAATCAAAGGACAATGGTGAGTAACTTGAATACACATGAAGAATTAATGAGCATGGTACCCAATGTTCACTGCAGCATTATTCACAATAGCTAGGGCATGGAAGCAACCTAGGTGCCATCAACAGATGAATGGATAAAGAAGCTGGTTTATATACATATATATATGTATACACACACACACACACACACACAAACGGACTATGCTGCTGCTGCTGCTAAGTTGCTTCAGTCGTGTCCGACTCTGTGCGACCCCACAGACGGAAGCCCACCAGGCTCCCCCATCCCTGAGATTCTCCAGGCAAGAACAACAGAGTGGGTTGCCATTTCCTTCTCCAATGCGTGAAAGTGAAAAGTGAAAGTGAAGTCGCTCAGTCGTGTCCGTGAAGGTGAAGTTGCTCAGTTTTGTCCGACTCTTAGCAACTCCATGGACTGCAGCCTACCAGGCTCCTCCATCCATGGGATTTTCCAGGCAAGAGTACTGGAGTGGGGTGCCACTGGACTATAACTCACCCATAAAAAGGAATGCATTTGAGTCAGTGCTAATGAGGTGGATGAACTTAGAGCCTATTATACAGAGTGAAGTAACTCAGAAATAGAAAAACAAATATCATATACTAATACATATATATGGAACCTAGAAAGATGGTACTGATGAACCTATTTACGGGGCAGCAATGGAGATCCAGACATAGAGAACAGACTTATGGACATGGGGGGCAGGGAAGGAGAGGATGGGACAAATGGAGAGAGTAGCATGGAAATACACATACTACCATATGTAAAACAGATAACCAGTGGGAATTTGCTATATGACTCAGGGAACTCAAACCAAGGCTCTGTGACAACTTAGAGGGGTGGGATGGGGTGGCAGGTGGGAGAGAAGTTCACAAGGGAGGGGACATATGTATACCTATGGCTGATTCATGTTGATTTATGACAGAAACCAACACAATATTGTAAAGCAATTATCCTTCAAATAAAAATAAACTTAAAAAAAAAGCATGGTAAAGGTAACTTGATAATATAAAAGTCTAATTTTAAAAATTGTGACTTTTTCTCCTGTTGGAGTTAAAAGCCATGGAAAAACAATTTGCATGGCACAATGAAAAGCAACAATAGAAGAAGAAAGCCAGGAAAAACTTTTAAGACATAAAGAAAACAGCAAAATGGAAGACATAAATTCTACATTATTGGAATTAAATGCAAATTAATTGGGTATTCCAATCAAAAAGCAGACATTTGGTAGAATGGGTAAAAGAACACAATCCAACTATATGCTGCTTACAAGGGACATATTTTAGGAACATCCCTGGTGGTACAGTGGATAAGAATCCACCTGCCAATGCAGACCACACAGGTTCAATCCCTGGGCCAGGAAGATTCCATATGTTGTGGAGCAACTAAGCCCAATGTGCCACAACTAATAGAGCCCGCCAGCTGCAACGACCAAGCCTGCCCACCACAACTCCTGAAGCCCCTGCGCCCTGAGCCTGCACACCCCAACTACTGAGCCCATATGCAGCAACTACTGAAGCCCGTGAGCCGGGAGCCTGTGTTCTGCAAGAGAAGCCACCACAATGAGAAGCCCTGGCCACACAACAAAGAGCAATCCCCACTCACCACAGAGAAAGCCCACACAAAGGAAGGAAGACCCAGGAAAGCCAAAAATAAATTAATTTTTAAAAGGAGACAAGATTCAGAGAATTTATAAGTGAAAGGACAGAAAAAGATATCCAGTGCAAACAGTAACCAAAAGACAGCCACTCTAGTGGTTATATACTCTTTTCAGACACAGGACACGAAGGGAAAAAAATCATTACCAAAGACAAAGAACATTTTATAAGAAAAAAGGTTCAATTCATCAAAAATTATGGATAAACTGTAAATATATATACTCCTAACAAAGCCACAAAATATATGAAGAAGAAACTTACAGAATTGAAAGGAGAATGAGACAACAGACAAAAACAAAAACAGATGGAGACTTCTGTGCCTCACTTTCAGTAACAGAAAGAACCAGATAGGAGACCAATAAGAAAACAGGACTTAAACACTATAACCATATCTAACAGGTAACTACAGAATACTCAAAGAAAGCAGAAAACACTTTTTTCTCAAGTATACATGGAACATTCTCCAGTATAAAGACCGTATGTTAAGCCATAAAACAACACATTTAAAAGGAATCAGATCATACATAGTATGTTCTCCAACCACAATGGAATGAAACTAGACATCAGAAACAGAAGAAAATTTGGAAAATTAACAAATACATGGAAATTAAGCAACAGATTCCTAAATATTCCTTAGATCAAAGAAATCACATGAGAAGCTATAAAATATGTTGAGATGAAAACAAAACACAACACACTAAAACTGATGAGATGAAGTAGCAGTAGTGATTAAAGGGAAATTTACAGCTATATACATCTACTTTAAAAGGAGATATCAATAATCTAACCATCCATCTTAAGAAACCAGAAAAAGAGCAAATTAAACCCAAAGAAAACAGGAGAAAGAAAATAATAAAGATTACAGCAGAAATGAAAGAGAATTTTAAAAAATAAAAACAATGAAATCAAAAGTTGGATTTTTAAAAATACCAATGAAATTGACAAAACCTTCAGGTAGGGCTTGATCCAAAAAAAAAAAAGACAAATTAAACAAGCTAAACCACCATCACGACATCCTATTTTATTGAGCTTCACAGCTACTGCCTTTTTTTTTTTTAAACAAGCTGAAGGTTTATAGTGACCCTGCATGAAACAAGTCTATCAGCACCATTTTTCCAACAGTGTTTGCTTACTCTGTGTCTCTGTGTCACACTTTGTAATTCTTGCAATATTTCAAACTTTTTCCACTATTATTTTTTGCTATCTTTGATCAGTCATCTTTAATGTTACTATCATAATTGTCTGGGGGCACCAGAAACCATGCTCATGTAAGACGGTGAACTTAATACTGTGTATTCTGGTGGCTCCACTGACTGTTCTCCTCTCTCTCCCCCTTCAGGTCTCCCCATTCCCTGAGACATAACAATACTGAAATTAAGCCAGTTAATAATCCTACAATGGCCTCTAAGTGTTAAGTGAAAGGCAGAGTCAATCAATGCGGCAAGCTTCACTGTTATTTTAAGAACTGCCACAACCACTCCAGCCTTCAGCAACCAAACTCCCTGATCAAACTGAGGCAAGACCATCAACACTGAGGCAAGACACTCAAGCGGCAGAAAGGCTGCAACTTGATGAATGGTAATGGTTAATAATAAAGTTTTTTAAAGTATGTATACTGTTTCTATGGAGAAGGCAATGGCACCCCACTCCAGTACTCTTGCCTAGGAAATCCCAGGGACAGAGGAGCCTGGTAGGCTGCAGTCCATGGGGTCACTAAGAGTCGGACACGACTGAGCGACTTCACTTTCACTTTTCACTTTCATGCATTGAGGGAAATGGCAACCCACTCCAGTGTTCTTGCCTGGAGAATCCCAGGGACGGGGGAGCCTGGTGGGCTGCCATCTATGGGGTCACACAGAGTCGGACACGACGGAAGCGACTTAGCAGCCAGCAGCAGCATACTGTTTCTAAGATATAATGCTGTCACACACTTAATTCACTTCAGTATAAACATAACTTGTATATGCACTGTGAAACCAAAAAATTCATGTTACTTGCTTTATTGTGGTGATCTGGAACCAAACCTAACCATCTCTAGGTATGCCTGTATTACAATAAAGAATGAAAGGCCAGTTTTAATACTAGCTTTATAACAAGAAATACAAAGGATTATAAGGGAAGGGTACAAAGAACTGAATGGGAAGGCATAAAGTAACCCACATGAAATGGATGAATTTATGGGGGTAAAAAAAGCAAACTGCCAGAACTGATTCAAGAAGACACTGGAAATCCCAAATAACAAGAGATTAAGTGATGAAAAAACTTCCCACTAAGAAAGCAAGTACCAGATGGCTTCTGTGGTGACAGCTACCTTTAAACCAAACATTCAAAGAATTGACACCGATCCTTCTCAAACACAGGAAAACAAAATTACAAATAAATATCCCTTACAAATAAACTCACAAAAATCTTTTTTCTTGTGTGTGTGTTTCTTGAAGATATATCATCCAGATCCTTTTGTCCTCCTGATGAACTAATTCTTCTCCAGACCTGCTGCCCAGCCACCTTCCTTGCATCTCCCTGCACTATCATCATGTTCCTGTGCTAAATCTTATTTCCTGGATTCCTCCTCTTTTTGATTCACTGAATCATTCTGATAGAGCCCGGGTCCTCTAGTAAATTACTGAGAGAGATGGTGCATTTGAAGTAAATATTCTAACAATATCATATGTTCTATGTATTTACTCCCACATTTGACAGCTTTGGGAAGGTAAAGAATTAGTAGTTTGGAAATAACTTTTCCTTTACGATTCTGAGGCATTATTTCATTATTATTTTTCCAAAGATACTGATTCCTAATCTCTCTTATATTGTCCATAAACAAAAGCTTTTAGGAATTTCCCTTTGTTTCTGATGTCTGAAATTCTATCATGTTTTTTTTTTTTCCAAGTCACTATGCTGTGCATGCTATGAATCCTTTTAATGTGGAAACTCAAGATTTTTGTGGAATTATTCTTAAATAACTTCCTCCATCCATTTCCTCCCATTCTATAATTCTGATTTTTCATATGTTGAACTTGCCAAGAGTGATCCTTAGCTTTATTTTCTCTTACAACTCACAACTCTTTTGTCCTGCTTTGTGAAAGCTTTTCTCAATTTTACCTTCCAACCCTCTACTAGAAATTTATCATCCTAAATTTCTAACTCTTCTGTTCAGTATTTCATATTCTAAATGTCTAAGAGCTTGTTTTCTAAGGATTGACTCTTCATAATATCCTTTCTCATTTCAAAGATATAATTATCCCCTTATTTCCAAAATTATCAGTAACTTTTTAAAGAAGTTTTCTTTTAAAACTTAAGTTTTAAAACTATTATAGTAAAGTTTCTACCTACTTCCTCTTTTTAGTCATCCTTAATCTCATATTTCAAAATGAAAAAAGGTTTAAAATAAAAAACCTAAAAGTTGTCTAGTCAATGAACCCAGAGATTATCATACTATTATAAATGAAGTTTGACACAGATTGATACCATCACTTACATGTGGAATCTAAAATACGATACAAATGAACTCACTTATAAAACAGAAACAGTCCCAGAAACATAAAAAGGAAAAAAAATGTACAGGTTGCAGCAGGGAAGGGAAGAATAGACTGAGTTTGGGGTTGGCAGAGGCAGGCTACTATGTATGGAGTGCATCAACAGAGTCCTATACTGTGCAGCACACAGAACTACAGCCAATATCCTGTGGTAAACTATAATGGAAAAGATTTTTTTTCAAGTTGCCTTGAAATTCTGTTAATAGGTAGTGTCAATGTGAGATGATCAGTCTGTTGATTTCCCTGGTGGATCCCCATCTGTTATCTGTTGGTCTCTCTTTCTCATCAGTTTGCTATAGAAGAATGACTCTTCCAATCTTACCTTTGGGGGCAGAAGCTTGATGTCTAGTATTTTCAGAATCAGGAGGAAAGAGGCTCGATGATTCCTAGTTTAACGTGTAAAATTCTTCTCAATTCTGTTTCTGAGTATGACACTCTTAACCTGAGCTTGCCTACTGTTCAAGAACGGAGTATCAAAGAGGAAACTTTGATAAAGGTAAGAAATATCTTCTTGGCACCATGAGGGTTGTTAATTTGTTATTAACTCTTAGACAATTCTTTTAAGGTACCTGCAGCCACTAATTCCTGAAGCACCACAGGGTTCAACAGCACAATTCTAGACCATTCTAGGCCTTTCCCACCAAAAGTAGAAAGTTGAGTTTTCTTAGTGGTACAAAGTTGCTGCTTTCCAGCTTCTGGAGTTTTACTTCTGTGATCAACTTTTCAGTTTTTTCCTTGATACCCTATGCTTTTAAAAAAATTATTATAATTCTACAAGGGGGTTGATTTCAAAACAAATGGTTATTTNAGCAGCCAGCAGCAGCATACTGTTTCTAAGATATAATGCTGTCACACACTTAATTCACTTCAGTATAAACATAACTTGTATATGCACTGTGAAACCAAAAAATTCATGTTACTTGCTTTATTGTGGTGATCTGGAACCAAACCTAACCATCTCTAGGTATGCCTGTATTACAATAAAGAATGAAAGGCCAGTTTTAATACTAGCTTTATAACAAGAAATACAAAGGATTATAAGGGAAGGGTACAAAGAACTGAATGGGAAGGCATAAAGTAACCCACATGAAATGGATGAATTTATGGGGGTAAAAAAAGCAAACTGCCAGAACTGATTCAAGAAGACACTGGAAATCCCAAATAACAAGAGATTAAGTGATGAAAAAACTTCCCACTAAGAAAGCAAGTACCAGATGGCTTCTGTGGTGACAGCTACCTTTAAACCAAACATTCAAAGAATTGACACCGATCCTTCTCAAACACAGGAAAACAAAATTACAAATAAATATCCCTTACAAATAAACTCACAAAAATCTTTTTTCTTGTGTGTGTGTTTCTTGAAGATATATCATCCAGATCCTTTTGTCCTCCTGATGAACTAATTCTTCTCCAGACCTGCTGCCCAGCCACCTTCCTTGCATCTCCCTGCACTATCATCATGTTCCTGTGCTAAATCTTATTTCCTGGATTCCTCCTCTTTTTGATTCACTGAATCATTCTGATAGAGCCCGGGTCCTCTAGTAAATTACTGAGAGAGATGGTGCATTTGAAGTAAATATTCTAACAATATCATATGTTCTATGTATTTACTCCCACATTTGACAGCTTTGGGAAGGTAAAGAATTAGTAGTTTGGAAATAACTTTTCCTTTACGATTCTGAGGCATTATTTCATTATTATTTTTCCAAAGATACTGATTCCTAATCTCTCTTATATTGTCCATAAACAAAAGCTTTTAGGAATTTCCCTTTGTTTCTGATGTCTGAAATTCTATCATGTTTTTTTTTTTTCCAAGTCACTATGCTGTGCATGCTATGAATCCTTTTAATGTGGAAACTCAAGATTTTTGTGGAATTATTCTTAAATAACTTCCTCCATCCATTTCCTCCCATTCTATAATTCTGATTTTTCATATGTTGAACTTGCCAAGAGTGATCCTTAGCTTTATTTTCTCTTACAACTCACAACTCTTTTGTCCTGCTTTGTGAAAGCTTTTCTCAATTTTACCTTCCAACCCTCTACTAGAAATTTATCATCCTAAATTTCTAACTCTTCTGTTCAGTATTTCATATTCTAAATGTCTAAGAGCTTGTTTTCTAAGGATTGACTCTTCATAATATCCTTTCTCATTTCAAAGATATAATTATCCCCTTATTTCCAAAATTATCAGTAACTTTTTAAAGAAGTTTTCTTTTAAAACTTAAGTTTTAAAACTATTATAGTAAAGTTTCTACCTACTTCCTCTTTTTAGTCATCCTTAATCTCATATTTCAAAATGAAAAAAGGTTTAAAATAAAAAACCTAAAAGTTGTCTAGTCAATGAACCCAGAGATTATCATACTATTATAAATGAAGTTTGACACAGATTGATACCATCACTTACATGTGGAATCTAAAATACGATACAAATGAACTCACTTATAAAACAGAAACAGTCCCAGAAACATAAAAAGGAAAAAAAATGTACAGGTTGCAGCAGGGAAGGGAAGAATAGACTGAGTTTGGGGTTGGCAGAGGCAGGCTACTATGTATGGAGTGCATCAACAGAGTCCTATACTGTGCAGCACACAGAACTACAGCCAATATCCTGTGGTAAACTATAATGGAAAAGATTTTTTTTCAAGTTGCCTTGAAATTCTGTTAATAGGTAGTGTCAATGTGAGATGATCAGTCTGTTGATTTCCCTGGTGGATCCCCATCTGTTATCTGTTGGTCTCTCTTTCTCATCAGTTTGCTATAGAAGAATGACTCTTCCAATCTTACCTTTGGGGGCAGAAGCTTGATGTCTAGTATTTTCAGAATCAGGAGGAAAGAGGCTCGATGATTCCTAGTTTAACGTGTAAAATTCTTCTCAATTCTGTTTCTGAGTATGACACTCTTAACCTGAGCTTGCCTACTGTTCAAGAACGGAGTATCAAAGAGGAAACTTTGATAAAGGTAAGAAATATCTTCTTGGCACCATGAGGGTTGTTAATTTGTTATTAACTCTTAGACAATTCTTTTAAGGTACCTGCAGCCACTAATTCCTGAAGCACCACAGGGTTCAACAGCACAATTCTAGACCATTCTAGGCCTTTCCCACCAAAAGTAGAAAGTTGAGTTTTCTTAGTGGTACAAAGTTGCTGCTTTCCAGCTTCTGGAGTTTTACTTCTGTGATCAACTTTTCAGTTTTTTCCTTGATACCCTATGCTTTTAAAAAAATTATTATAATTCTACAAGGGGGTTGATTTCAAAACAAATGGTTATTTAATCCACCATGTTTTAAAAGATATTCATCTCACCAGTTTTGACGTGGCATGTCTTCTTCACCGTTGCTCCTTTTTAAATAGTATGAAATTTAGGCTAAAGTTTGAGTAGGATACAGTTTTAATCACCCAAATAGTTAAAATCATTTTAGCTTTAACAACTAGCTTTTCTATAATGTAGTAAAAATATATTGACTTATACAATTTCTCTTATTTAAAATTTCAAATTCTCTTTGAAGCCCAAGACATTAAAAAAAAAAAATTAATTCACATAAATTGGAAAAAATGTGTATTTATTGGGAACAAAGTTTGACATATACCTGTTAGATAAAGCATATTGCTATCCAAATCTTCATAGCCTTAATTTTTGTTTACTTATCTATTAAATTCTGAGAGGTAAATTAAAATCTCCTAAAAAAGACTGATGTTACCAATTTCTCTAAAAACAGTTTATGTTTCAATGCTATTTGAGTTTATCACACAAACGCTCAAGCCAACTATTGTTTTGTGGTCTAATTTATTAATTTTAAAAAATTCTCTTTTTCTCATTCAAATGTTTTGGACTAGAAAAGTTTTAGCCTTTGCTTGATATGAATGTCTAGTATTATTTTTGCCATTCATTTCAAACATTTGCTATTTTTACTTAGATAAAACTCTTATAAGACCACATAAAAAATTTTAAGTCAATTTATAAAGGGGAGGAGAGTGGGAAAGAAATCTATTCCAATTAAATTAAGAAAAAGCTGTTAGAAGGGTACTGGGTAACCAAACTTGACAGAAAGCTGGGAAATAAGGTGTGGAAAAGGAGATAAGCCAGGATAGTCAGGCAAGCAATATCACACCAAAGGACATCTACTTAGGATACCATTTGTATCACTCTAATGGCAGTGCCACCATTAAGACATTCACTGCCATAGCATAAGATTGTGATTCCACCACAGCCAGAGAGATACCTCTATCTCCACTTCTACCTCCCTCCTGTATGAGCTGTTTCAGTAGGATCAATATATATG
This sequence comes from Oreotragus oreotragus, assembly GCA_006410675.1. Classification (NCBI taxonomy): domain Eukaryota; kingdom Metazoa; phylum Chordata; class Mammalia; order Artiodactyla; family Bovidae; genus Oreotragus; species Oreotragus oreotragus. The sequence goes on from SJYX01003836.1 coordinate 31,859, forward strand.
GAATAGTCAATTTGGTTTCCTAGTTTCCATCCTGTTTAAACTGCTGGCTCTCCTTGTTTATGTTGTATTTTTTCACTACTTATGCGCATGCAGACAGTAAGGATGGGTCTATTTCCAGTAAGTTTGCAGCCACAAAAAGAGTATAAATAGGGAACTATTCAAGAATGAGGTTCAGGGCAAGGTTTTCAGGCAAGTTTCCTATTCCCAAACCACTAGATCATCCAATATTCATGAAACCGTACATAGTTCTGCTGTCATCCTTTACCACTCTGTCTACATAGAAACTCCAATGTCAGCGATACAGATAAAAATGCTTTTTCGCACTGACAGTAGGGGACAAACTACTGTCCTTTGCTTTAGCTGATTAGTCTCAACAGGTACAAACTATTGTCCTTTGCTTTAGCTGATTTGTCCCAACAGGCAACTTGGATGAAGTCAAATGTACCTCCCTATTTTACCATGGTGCCAGAAACCACAGTAACTTCTTTACTAACTAAAGTTAAGCTTATATTAACTATGAGAATGGTTAAAATATAAACTTGTTATAAGACTAACATACTATCTTAAAACTCCAAGACTATTAACTCCTAAATTCTGTTCTATTTGAGGCAGAAATATACTTTATATTTTTTCATACTTTATAATTCTATTTTTCATATTTTCTAATTCATATTTTCTAATAATCATACTCATTGTAAGACAATGCATGCATGTTCAATTGTGTCCAACTCTTTCCAACCCCCTGGACAGTAGCCTACCGGACTTCTCTGACAATGGAATTTTCTAGGCAATAATACTGGAGTGGGTTGCCATGCCCTCCTCCAGAAGATCTTTCCCACCTAGGGATCATCTCCTACACTGGCAGGCAGAGTCTTTACCACTGAGCCACTGGGGATGCCCCTCCACTGGGGATGCCCCTTCTAAAACAACAGTATACATTCAATTTAAGAACTCTTAAAAACTCCAGTAAAGACAAACATCTCACATCTTAAATACCAGAAACTACTATTGCCCAGCGGGAACTACATTTTAAGGATTCCCCCAATAAAAGCAGTGTGTTCACAACTGCTTCCAAATTTTAAAACAATATCTATTTCTAAAAAATTTAAACTTTGGTAGTCCAGATTATTAATTTTTATTATCTTCTGTTTTCACACCAACTCCCATTCCAATTAGAATCTCTCTTAAGGCATGCCTTAAAGGTACTATTATAACTCAAAACTCAACAATACAATTACAATCTCTTACTATTCATCTCAAATATTTCTACAGTTCACAGTACTAACAATTAAAAAAAAAACCACTAGAGCATAACTTTGTTGGTCTTAGTTGTCAAAGTTTTTTTTTAAAGCTCATAAGTTAAAAAAAAAAAGCTTCTGTTTTTTAATATAAGGCAAATTTTATCTTACAGCTTATAAGCTTATACCTTAAAGTATAAGCTTATACCTTGTAAGCTTTACTTTTTATCACATTCATTTAAAACAGTCTCTACTTCAAACAAGGAAAACACTTGCATTCCACAATTTCCATCTCTGTGCTTTTTAACAAACCTTCACCCTAGCTGATACTCCCTTCCTTCTCCACCAATGTATAAATTTCACTTATTCAAAATCTAGGTTAAAAAGTACTTTTCCCAGGAAGCTTTCACAGTCTTACTACACACTGTTGATATCAGTTTGTGTAAATCCAGTAATTCAAATATTTCATTATTAAGCACTCTTCAAGTTGTATCTTAGATAATGACTTCTCTGGAGCAGGAACCACATCATTTGCTTTATATATCTGCATTCTTATCCTAGCGTGATACTAAATGAATTTTATACAATAATTAATCCAATTAAAACAAGAGAAGGCTGGGAGAAATACAACCACAGTTAAAAGGTTTTTTTGAATACAAAAAAATTACATCTCCCAAAACCAAATTCAAATATAACATTCATTTTTTCAAAATACAAACACAGAACTTTCCTTTAAATATTATTTTTCTACACACAGAAGTCAGGTTTTAAAGCTATAATAGCATGCTAATTATTTTGTTTGTAATATTCTAAATCTAGCCCCCAAAAGCTATTATATAAGTTCTTAGTATTTTAAAGATAATATAACTTTCAATATCTAATCAATTTTGACCTCTATACTTCACAAATACAAAACCTACATAATAAAAGTTCACAGATGTTTTATTTCTTCAAGATAACAAAATTCTTCAAGCAAGAAATTATTAAGCAAACTTGGTACAAATTCCAAACAACAAAACTTCATATACTTTCATTCATAAGCTCAAAAACATTCATAATCCAAACATTAATGAGAAAGTATTTTCATGTCCACATCTGCACAATTTACAAAACACATCTATTCCTCAAAACTCAGCATACTAGAATGTGAAAATACATATTTTCATTGTTATGTACTTTTTATAACTTTATTATAAGAATACATGTTTCAGAAAAAAATCTTTCTCCCAAAAGCACCAATTGTTACACTACAATAAGGTTTACAGTGCTCAACAGTCATGAAAATCAATGCTGTAACCATTAATCCCACTCAAAAAAGTTATTGAAGCACAAGTAAAAACCATGATCAATAATTCCATTGCAGATCACTTTACAAAGTGTCCTTCATAGATTTTAACCATTCAAACTTTTGTGCAACTCTCTTAAGGTAGCATTCTCATTCTTTACACTTAAATGCAAAATCTTTCTGGTTGAGATTGGATACTTGCCTGTAAACGAAAGTACAAAAATTTATTTCTACCCCTATAATCACAATCAGAAATACCTTATTAAGCAACCTGAAATGCCTGAAAGCTAATTTACATAATGCCTAGAAGCTACTAATAAAGAGGTTCCAAAAAGCAGCTATATAAGGAGGCAATCCAAGACCTCTTCTACCTACTTCTTGGCTGTATGCCTAGAGGATACTGTAATGAAAGCAAGCCAGACAACTATGTTACCTATGGAGGTAATTCAAATCTCTGCATTCTAAATAAATTTTCTTGTTATAAAACCTCTCAAGGGTTACTATTAATGAAAACTAAAAAACATCTCTGATGTTGATATATATCACACTGGGGAAAAAAAAGGCCTACAGTACAAACTACCTATCATCTAATTTATCTCCAAATTCATCCAACAATGCCAATAATAGTAAAGAAACAGATACAGGCATCAACTCTCACTACACTGGGAAAGGACGAATATGCCATTAGCAAGTTTGAAAACAAGCCAAACCTATTTCTGATGATGGCGGTCAGGAAAGTGGTTACTTCTTTGAGGGAGAATTAATAGGAAGGGCACAAGGCACCTTTTTCACTGCAGGAAATGTTCTGTACCTTGATCTAAGTTGAAGTTACTGGGTGTATTTATTTGTGGAATTTCATTTACTTGTATTCATAAGATTTGTGCACTTAAATATATGTAAATTATATATAAGTAAAACATTTAAAAACAAGTCACCAGTAATGGTAAAATCTAAAAACCTTTTCTCAATTCTCATCTTTTCTCCATCATATTTCTAATCACAGAACACAAATAGTCCCTAAACGCAACTCTTTCCCACTATAAGACCCACAAGGCTTTGTTAGTATTCTGCCAGCACTTTTCTTAAACTCTGCCTCATATTAATTCACTTAAATAATAATTCAATATTCATTAACTGCTCATGTGCAAAACATGGGATTAGGCAACCTCCAACATTTATCTAACACACAGAGAAACCAAATTCCTTAAGCTGGATTCAAACCACCCTATTATTTGGTTTCTAATAATGTCTCCTCTTTTAATTCCCATCACTTCTTTACGGGAATGTTCTTTCCCCAACATACTCTTTTCTCAACTATCCTTAATACACAGTTCAGTTTCTACTTTATCCTTTCTCGGTACTTGTATAGAACTTACTATCTATATCTGCACTGTCCAAAACACGACTAATAAGCACCTGAGTCTGGTTGGTCTGAACCGGGACATCCTTTAAGTAGGTAACACACTGGATTTTGAAGACTTGGTGTGAAAAAAAAAGAATGTAAAGTATCTCAATAATGTGTACATGTTCAAATGACAGTATTTGGATATATGGGGTTAAATAAAATGAGTCAAAAATGTTAATTTTACTTATTTTTATCTTTTAATGTGGCTATAAAAAAATTTAAATCACATTGTGGCTCAACATATTTCTACCTGCCTGTACTGACCTATACAACCTATTTATAGATTATAGATTTATTTGGCATCCACCCAATGAGTGCAAGAAATTCAATATTAAGTCCATTCTCTTTTTATATACTAAAGATTATATATATACACTAAATATTATATATATATAATATATACTAAAATCAACTAGTATTCTGTTGATTTAAGTGCCTATTTAATTTTAGTATCAATTTTAAAGATTTTTAACAAGGAAGCTTAGGACACTTCAGAGTATAAAAATAATTTAAAAGTTCTGTTTTCGTTTGGCTATAAACTGTTAAAATGTTACCTACATTTTATACATATCCATTTTGTGTTAAATGTCTCACCAGACAGACAGTACTACTAAACTCATAGAATTTCTAATCCCAGGGTATTAGTTCTAATTAAGCTAGATTATTTTTCATCTTAATCACTCACTAAAGAAAAAAGCAGCTTCCATTTTGACCAATATCATTGTATCAACGTCCAGCACCCAAGACAAAGAACCTTTATTTGGGGGTATGAATAAACAATGTGAGCAATAAGACACCAACTGAAATGAGGGTAGGCAGAAAAAAGCTTTCATAATGTTAAGTTTCATAAGTAGGAAACAAAACTTACAAATTATATAATAAGGTAAAATGGCAGATATACAGAATGAAAGGATAGGAAGGCAGAACAGAAAGGTCTCATCTGTAGCCAAAATATACCTACGTTCAAACTTGGCTGCTCTACTGTTTACTGTCTATATGACCTAAATCTGAGTTTGTTTCCCTGCATATGAAATGGGAATATATAATATAAATATATATATTATAAAGTAGCATAATTACAAGGAATAACAACAGATGCTTAATGTCAGTCTCATCTTCCTTTCCTTTGATACGAATGATTATATAGTGGTGACAAGATTATGGGTGACTTCCGCTGTCTTCTTTTTCCAAACTGTTGAAAGTATTTTTTAAACAAATACTAAATTTCTAATATTTCATACTCACACCTCTCCTCATGTGAACTTAAAAAGTACTTTTACTAGCTGCCTTTTACAATTTTCTTTAAAGTTTAAAATTTGTATTGGTAGTGGGGGAAGTAGGTGGTATAAGAAAAACTTACAAGATTGAGAAATAAGTTTAAGACTAAACCAGCATAGACACGTATAAAACAAAAAGTGTGGAGAAGAAAACAGCAAAAGGAAATGCTATTTGAGGAAATTCCCCTAAGTCAGACTAAGCAGTGAGAAGGTAACATTCTTCTCCTCAATGCTGCTTCTGCTTAAGCCACTCCTCACTCTCATCTGGGGTTTGTATGTACTTTACATACCAATATACATAGCCACTCTCGCCCTTCTCTCTACTAATATTCACCACCATCCTCATGGTCAAAATTTAAAGGGGAGTGAAGAAACTGAGGATGTTGTAACAAAGTAAACCAACACAATGGCTGGGAAGAACTAAAATGCACTCATTCCCAAATGCATTATTATTATTTTCATCACTTGATAGTCGTAAAAGAAAACGTGTTCCTGAAATATTAATGCTGGTTATAGCTTTAGCTGCTAGAACTGAAGATGCCACACTTTGGTGACTATATTCCTTTGAGGACATAAGCCTCAAAATGGAACACTAAAAGTATACAGCTTCAGATCACTGACAGGTGAAAATTTCAAGGTACTGTTGTTTAGTCGCTAAGTTGTGTCCAATTCTTTTACCACCCTATGGACTGCAGCCCTCCAGGTTCCTGTGTCCAAGGGATTTGCTAGGCAAGAATATCGGAGTGGGTTGCCATTTCCTTCTCCAGTCAAGTTACTATAGCGAAAACAATTAAACAATGGTGATAATAACTATTATTTTAATAGTTAATATTTATTTAGCATTCATTGCATATCAGAAAGCTAAGGGCTTTACTACATGAATTATGTAATATAAACCCAAACCTCTATGAAGATATTATTATTCAATCTACTGCCTAGTGCTCACAGAGCTAGATCTTAACCCCACCAGTTTTACATCAATACTTCCTCTTTTTAAACCTTATCCTGCCATCCTGCACAAACTATTCAACAATAATTAGGATTCATCTCCCTCCCCAATAATTGTGGTGTTTTGAAAGTACTAGTTATGTTTAACATCTTCCTCAAGAAACTGATGAAAAAAATATTATGCTTTCAAGTAAAAGGGTAAATACTCTGGAAAAAAAGGGTAAAATTTTTCATCTTTTATAAATATTAGAAAAATAATCGATATAAAACAGGTAAACACACTTTAAAAACGGTGCTTTAATCACAACACTTTATTAGGCACTTTTAAATTTTAAATTATCCTTTTGACTCATAACATACTTAGTTTCCTGACTTTGTACAAAGTCTTTTAAAAGCTGTATTTTCTCATAGATACAGAAAAGAGAGTGATTGCCAGAGTGGGTAAGGGCATGGGCAAAATAGGTGAAGGAAATTAAAAAGCATAAACTTCTAGTTATAAAATAAGTCATGGGGAAGTAGTATACAGCATAAGAAATATAGTCAACAATATTATAATAACTTTGTATGCAGTCTGTTACCAGACTTATTGTGGTGATCATTCCATAAATGTTGACCACTATGTTGTACACCTGAAACTAAAATAATATGGTACATCAACTACGTTTCAATTTAAAAAAATAAATAAAACTGCATTTCAACCTCAATGAATGACATACATACTAAAAAGGCTAATACCTAAAACCTTATATTCATTACTCTAACCAACTTCACTTACACCACAATAGGAATCAAATTTCAAGGAACAAATCACTCATCTATACTTTTCACAAAGTTACTCACAAAATCAGAGTTCCAAGAATTCCAAATGAAATGGAAAGGTTACAGCTTACAGACAGTAGGGCGAAAGACTGGTAGAGGAAGAACGCAAGGGCAATCGCTTTGAAACAGTAATCTCAATACAGTCTCACTTTCCCCCATTTAAGAGAAGTATGAACTGATGCTGCTGCCTAGAATTCTTCTCTTCCTCTTGAAATCCTCTTGGAAATTCCTCCGGGACTTTTCTCCTGGAAAGTTATCTCACAGGACCGCTAACATTTCTCAGTAGTCTACCTTTTATTTTTAACTTAATGGAACAAAAACACTCTAACTCCTTCTAATCACATAAGAGTTCCTAGTAAATTCAAAGAAAATAGTAACTTAGCAGTTTAACTTCAGCAGATCTAAGAAAAAAAATAAACAGTATAGCAAGTGAGGCCCTAGAGAGAAGAATACACTTTCTTCATGTAGACTCCATCTATCTGAAGACCACGAATTGAATTTAGTGCTCTGGCTTTGAGATTTCAAGGGATCTTTATCTTGGTATTTCATTTTGTTTTAAGAGGGGGAAGAAGAGAAATACTTTAGTCAACCAGCAGGGTGAGCTAGTGCTAGAATCAGTTTGATTATTCTCAATTTGATTACTCTCAGTTCTCTCAAAATTCAATGGTGCAAATGGCACTACCAAAAGCAGCTATTCCCACCTAATAAACCTAATTAAAAGACTTTACTTCTAGAACTGCTTCAGTCAGTGCTACATAATTTTAATATTTACAAAGCAGACTATACCAGAGAGATTAATAACAAATGTTTAAAAAAGAGCTTATTTGAATATCTAAAATATTATACTATCCATCCTTTATTATGTTTTATAAACTACAAATTAAAAATTTTTTTTAAAACTGCTAAAACTAGTGTTCTATAAAATTAGGGCTAGGTAATTCAACATTCCAATTTCTGGATTCAGCTTGCTACAGCTAGCTGCCTTAATATACGCCTGAAAAGCAGTCCTGAGAAAAGCACCTCCACAAGAATGAGATCCCTTGCTTTCCCTTAGAATCCCATTCTGAGAAGAGCCTAAATAAGTAACCCTATATACTAGCAATGCATTTGGGGTGAAAGAAAGATGAACCTGATCTCTTCTAACAACCAATTTCTTTAAACTGTTTAAATGACAAGTAATTCCACCACTTCAAGTAATTGTCCTTGAGTCTGTATTTTCCCCTCCTGTTACCCAGTACAGTCTCAACTCAACTACAATAAAAGTCTCCCTTTCTTATAACTCAAATGACAAATTAAACCTGCAAAAAGTTTGATGTTTGCAGGCAACAGACTCACTTCATAATTACAAATAATCCAAAAGTATTCCTAATTATCACAAGACCAAAGTATATTTAAATCTACTCACATAGTATTGCAAATTAATAGATCAAGTTTCCTAGAAGAATCAATAATTTAAATGAGCCTTAAATGACCCATAAAAGCTTTAAAACCTAGAGACAATGTACCTGTTGTTGTTAAACATGATATCCAAAGATGTTAAGGATAACTGTGGGACCCCATCATGATTTTACTACTTGTTGAATTTCCTAACAGATCTTACAGATTCACTATTCAACAGTACACTAGTTAGTCTTAAGTTGCTTTTAATGTGGTCAAAGCGGCATGTCCATTTATCCAACTAAAATGCTATTAGAAAATGAAAGGCATTAGCATCTACCTCATTTCTTCTGTAATAATTGGTAGTAACTGCAATTACTTCAAACTTTCCAGAAGTTTATCAAGCTACCTGTTTTGTTAAGTTTCTAAGTCAAGATTATTTTGAAAACCTCAAAATTCAAAAGCATCATTGCTTTGAAATTGTCTGATATGCCTGTAATTTTGTATCTGAACTTGTTTCAGTTTGGAAGTCACTTTAAAACGTCACCATATCAAGTTAAATACACGTTTTCAATTACCATCACAGAATTTCTCATCAGTATAACAGTATCTAAATAACAAGTGCTCGCAAACATACTCCCTTGTTTTGTTTTATAACCATGATTAGTTGCAGATGGTCACCTCCTTATCCCAGCAATGTGACCAATGAAAAGACCAATAAGTTGGAAGTTGAGAGATGATTTTCCATTATGCCCTTAATGCAATCATCTTTGGCCCTCAAAATATTGTGAGAGGGTAACACTAGTTGTTCTCCAAGATTTCTTGTAAGCTAAAACTATATGATTCAATAATAATTTTGCTGATAATAATGTATCTCTCATTTATACAAGATTGTTCTCTATTAGGAGAAAAGTTAAATGAGGGGGCAACATAAAACAAGGAAAATCAAAGTTTTAAGAAATGCTGAAAAGTTCAAATTTCAATTCAAACAAATCTAAAGTTAGTTATGTAAGTATGTTTAACTATCCCTTCAATAAAGTAATTTAACTTGTTCATGTGACCTGGCCAAAACATTAGTTGTTTCCAAATTTTGTATTTAGAATATTACAAATATACAAAGTATGCTGTAGATGTAGGTGCTGTATAATTTTAAATTGTTAGAAATTAAAACTCACACCACCACGATGATTTTGACAGCAATGTAAATATATACTAGCAATGTACATTAATACTAGTCAAGGCTTCATGCTTTACCTATTAAAATATCTAAATTGTAACTTCTTTATAAACACTAATTTTTCCTTACAAAAATCTATGGATGTAAATATTGGTGCCATCTGGCTTCCTGGATACTTACACATATGAATGAAGGCAAACAGCAGGTTTCCTTTCTTTGAGAAATTTGAGTTGTCTGTTTTTTGAAATGCTCTTTTTCTTGTGGGACCAAAACTATGTAACTAAACTACTGCAGAGAGGCAATATACTATTAAGGCAAATCTAATCTATCATCCGGATGCAACAAGCCTGGCATTAGTTAGGACTGGCCAGAATAGATGATGGTGTTTTGGTTATTTCTGCTGACGATATTAACTTGTATAAGAAACAGGACCATCAAGGACCTCAACTGTGTTTTTCTCATTGAGTACTTCTCAAGGACCACACAAAAGCTTAACTCTAGACATGAAAGTTTTGTAACAACTAAATTTATATAAATGTTACTTAAACAGTTCAAGAGAAGTTTTCCACTAATGTTGCTAAACCATGGATGGATCCCAACACGAGAGTCGTCTGTGGAAGTCTCGTAACAAGAAACCGTTAGTTCCACCACCTAAGTTTCCAATCACTGAGAAGGGTCTGGGACAACTCATCTTCAGGTTCACGGGAGAAGTGGAGCACACCTGCTTTCCTCTGGCAGAGATTAAGCTCCCAGGGACACAAAGGCCAGGGAATCAGACCTGGAGAAGCAAAAAGCTTTAGCTGGACACCCACCAAGCCCCTGGCAACCCACTTTGAGCGATTTACCTCTTGCTGTTACTTCCCAGGCACCTAGCGGCATAAGATCTTGCAGAACACGGGGAGGGGAGGGCTATGCGGTCCTGGTCCCACGTTAGGGGAGGGGTGTGTACAGTTAACGCCAGAGCCTACGCTTCTGGCCGAGACGGGGCAGCCCCGAGGAGAGAGGGGTTGGTGACTGCTCTCGGACCGCCCCGTTACTCAGTGCATTGCAATGGCGACCGCCAGGCTCCCCAAGCCGCCTGATCTCGGCCCCCTTCCCCCTACTGCTCACTGGCTGCTCGGCTTCATGTGACTAAACAAAACCCCCAAGTCTAGTGCCCAGCTCAACCCCTTTGTGTCCGCTACCGGATCCTCCGACGCCGCCGTGGTAAAGTCCCCCCTCCCCACCTCCGCCGAGTCCCGCCCCGCGGCGGCGACCGCCGCTCACCTCAGGTTCCGCCGCCCCCCGCGGCCGCCGCCTCCCCGAACCCGGGGCCCGGGCTCCTTGTGTAGCACCAACTCCGCCTCCTCGGCCGCCGCCGCCATCTTAGCCTGTGCGGCAAAATGCGTCCTTTTGGATGGTTGGGACCCAGCCTAGGGCGTAGCTCCCCGGGCCCGAGCGCCGAAGGCCGGGTCCCCCAAGTTCTTCCGCCACCCCCAGTCCCGCGCCGCCACAGCCCAGAGGCCCCAAACCCACACGGGTCCCGGCGATTCCGACCAAATAACCCCTGAAACTCACAGTTTGGTGCCGTGTGCGTCAAACCGGGGCGACGCTGGGAGCGCGCGGCGTCCCCGCGTCACACGCCGCTCTGTACGCTCCTCGGCTCCAACGGCCCCCCTCCGCTCCCCGCTTTTCGCCTGCGGCCCCGGTTCCCACGGCGCAGGCGCGCTGCTTTCCCGCCTCTTACCGACCTACGGGCCGCGGGGGCGGCCAGCGAGGAGCTCCTGGGCGGCCTCGCGCTGGTGGAGCGTCTGGGCCAATTACAGGTTCCGCCGCCCCCCGCGGCCGCCGCCTCCCCGAACCCGGGGCCCGGGCTCCTTGTGTAGCACCAACTCCGCCTCCTCGGCCGCCGCCGCCATCTTAGCCTGTGCGGCAAAATGCGTCCTTTTGGATGGTTGGGACCCAGCCTAGGGCGTAGCTCCCCGGGCCCGAGCGCCGAAGGCCGGGTCCCCCAAGTTCTTCCGCCACCCCCAGTCCCGCGCCGCCACAGCCCAGAGGCCCCAAACCCACACGGGTCCCGGCGATTCCGACCAAATAACCCCTGAAACTCACAGTTTGGTGCCGTGTGCGTCAAACCGGGGCGACGCTGGGAGCGCGCGGCGTCCCCGCGTCACACGCCGCTCTGTACGCTCCTCGGCTCCAACGGCCCCCCTCCGCTCCCCGCTTTTCGCCTGCGGCCCCGGTTCCCACGGCGCAGGCGCGCTGCTTTCCCGCCTCTTACCGACCTACGGGCCGCGGGGGCGGCCAGCGAGGAGCTCCTGGGCGGCCTCGCGCTGGTGGAGCGTCTGGGCCAATTACACCAACCCGGGCAGCAGAAACAGTGCACCACTGTTCTCGGGTGCCAGAAACCCAACAAGGTCACCTCCCCCAGCGCTGACCTAATCACTCTCAAGGAGGTTCCCGCCCCAAAGTAGGCACGCTCCAAATATGGTGGTGCCCAAACTCTGCAAGACCCAAACACTTAGGCGAGCCTAGGCCCTTTAAGGTGGAACAGACCCATGTTTGAGTTCCACGATCACGAGACTGGCACAATTCCTTTTCTCTTCCTCCTGTTGGGGAAAACAGCTAAAGAACCCAAGATTGCCGGTCACAACCATAGAGTCATGGCAGAAGAAGTTTTCTGGATCTTAAGGGGACCAAATGTTGGGAGATGCTTTATGAACAAGCAGACCATCAAACGTAGTATCACAGTTAGGGTAGGAAGGCCTGCCCTAAAAGGTGCCCTGGCTTTGGTCCAATTTGATCCTGTGAGGATCCTTTCTCCCTGCATTACTGAACGTGCTGTGAGTCTCCAAATTAAAGTAACATAAGAAACACCTGATACACTGGTTACCCTTCAAACAATTAGTAGCCTAGGGAGTTCTAAAAAACTTTAAACAAGTAGCCACCTCTAGAGTCTGAGGACAGCCTTATAAACCACACTTTGAGAAACACTGATGGGGTGTTAGTCTCTTTGCTTTTAAACTGAGCCAACAAAAAGTTGCTAACATGTTTGACATGAATCAAAAGTCCCTGAGGAATCTACTAGTCCTGCCTTACTAGGTTCTTTGGCTGTTCTGAATCTCTGGGTTCTCGCTTGAAAAAAAAAAGAAAAAAAAGCTTTCATTAGCTGTTATTGGCATTCAGAGGAATACACTGTAATTGCAAATATTTGACGAGAATGAGAAACATTCTCTTTCCTATAGGATGGTGACTTCATCATCATTATCAGAAAGCATAGATTCCAAATAACAGGTATTTATACTTGCTGAATTAGTTAATAACAATCGCTAATACTTTGAAGTGCTTACTATTTACCAAGCATTGTTCTAACTCATTTAATTTCATTAAAACCTAATGAAGCAAAGAGATGTTAGGTAATTTTCTCAACGTCACACAGTCTTGGGCTGGCCTCTTTCAAAATACAAATTTTTCTTCTTCATTTACACAAGGAGGTAAGCAATAAATTGTGTATTTTTGATCAATTTGGGGGAGTTGCCTTGTGAGTTATTTTATTTGCAGAATCCATTAAAATTGGACATTCTCAGTTTACTACTGGACTTACAATAAGTAAAATTATAATGTACTATGGAAATTCTTATAACATTTATCACTACCAAAGCAGTTACTAACAACAACAATAAAACTTTGTTGTGAGTGTACACCCCTGACTGACTGATGGGCATCAGATCACACTACCAGCAAATAGAGTCACTTAGAACTCAACCATGATCAGAAACTTGTCTCACTAATGAAACTTTTTGTTTATACTAGAATTAAGCAACTAAACTGTAATACTATAGAAAGAATATTAGTACTATAAGTAATAATAATAATTGTAATAATAAAAGTAATGGTTGATGAAATTCTTTATGAACAAAATAGATGTCAAAATACTTTCTATTAGTGGGAGAAACCTTGAAAAGGGCAAACATTTTGAATAAGGTATTGCAAAAAAGAAAAGGAAATTGCAAGTCGAAAAATCCAAGGATCAGTTATGTGGCTCTAAGCCAAAATATTTAAAGACATTAAAAAAAATTGCAGTCGAGAATGAAATCAAGATGTGGAAAACATCTCGGGAGAAAATTCACAAAGCACAGATGAATACACCTGGTGAAGAATCCTTGAAAACAAGGAAGAAAGGAAAAGCAAAATTGGCTATTGGTAATTAGTGTTAAAACCTGACAGTATCAGCACAATAATATATGAATGTATTATTCCAGTGAATGGAATTATCCAATAAAAGATAGAAAGTAAAGATACATATGGTCTCAAATGACCTAAGCAAAAAGAAAATGCAATTTCATGGTAGATAAAAACAGTTAATTCTCCACATCCCAATACTTCTGAAATGTAGGCAGAAAGAAAAAAGAATGAAACATCAATTAATCTACTATTTATAGCAGAAATTAACACAACGTTGTAAACCAACTGTACTTTAATATTAAAAAAAAGTATCCTAGTAATAAAATCAAGTCAAAGTTTGGATTTATCTTAGGGCCTCACTCTAAAAGAACCTACCTCTTAGCACCAAAATTGTGAGGCAGTCTCATTTCTGGAACTGCAAATGTTAGGAAACATTTGCTAATTGGGGTGGAAGTAGGAGGATGTTTGACATAGAGATGAAGAGAGTAAACAGAGATCAAGCCATCTATTTATTTTTGTCTCACACTAGCCCCAGCAAAGAGATTTTACATAGCAATTATGCAATAAATGTGTGTGCATACTTAGCTGCTCAGTCGTGTCCGACTCTTTGTGACATGGACTGTAGCTCGCCAATAATCCATGCAGATTCTTGGAGTGGGTTGCCATGTCCTTCTCCAGGGTATCTTTGCAAACCCAGGGATCGAACCCAGGTCTTCTGCATTGCTGGCAGATTCTTTACCGTCTGAGCCACCAAGGAAGTCCATGCAATAAATAATTTTATTCAATTCAATCAACATTCACCAATTGCCTGCACCATGCAAGGCACTGTACTAGGTGCTGTCAGCAAGAGAGGAATAAGACAGTTCCTTGCACATACTCAATAAATAATAGTTAAGTAGATTAAGAGCTTTTATAGTCCAATAAAAGGACTAGAAAAAAGATATTATAAACTTTCAATTTATCACATAATGGGGGAGATGAGGATAGATAATAAAGATTTCAAAATCATTAAAACAAAACTTCATTAAATGATACAAAATAGATTTAGTATACACATATTTAGTAAAAATTATATCTAATATTTGGGAACACGTTTACTACTCTAACTCACTAGCATATCAGAAGTAAACCAGGAGAGTATGTGGACTTGTTCGCAGAACATATGTAGAGGAAGAAAACAGTGGGCTAGGGAAGTGCAGATTAAAAAAATATTTAAAGAATGAGTAGAGCAATCCAAGAAAATAAAGAAATAAAGGGATAAAGGGATATGAGATTTAGGCAAGGGTGTAGCATCACAGAAGCCAAAGAAGTATTGGTAACAGCTTACTACTATGATAATCTCAAATCTCAATGGCTTAACACAGTAAAGCTTCATTTCTTATTCTCATCACACTCCACTGAAGTTATTAGGAAGGGGAGGGCAACACTCAAAGCAGCTATTTAAATACCTAAGTTCATTCTGTCATCTGGCTTTGCCCTCCTCTAAGGTCTTAGCATCTTCTACCAGATCCCCTGGAAAGAGAGAGAACACACATGGAGAACCATGAGTGTGGAAAGTTGAAGGGCCAAGCCCAGAAGTGGCACACATCACTTCTCACTTTCCACTAGTCAGCATCTAGTCACAGGGCCCCACTTAACTGCAGGCAGGCTGAGAAGTATAGTTGAGCTGTATGCCCTGGAGGAAAAGGAAATGGAACTGGTAAGCACAAAGCAGGGTCTGCACATCCTGAGTAAATGCAGCAGAGACGTTACATAAGTAAGCGGAATTTATTGGATGTCCAAGATCATTGGTTACCTTGGTAAAAGCAAGGTCAGTGGAGTGGTTCTGTCCACTGTAGTGGGTTCAGGAACAAATGAAAAGGAAAAAGGGGAAATAGCAACAGTCTGATCAGCTCTGGAAACCTGACAAAATGAAGTGATTAGACTAATCTCAAGCTATAGATACCACCACTTAAGGATTCTTGACAACTAACTTGCCAGAGTTCTCCTGGTAAGAAGGCTCTCTCTTTATTGAACTTTCACACACATTAAGCATTGAGAAATGCTTTTATTGTTTATTTTTTCTAGAGTGAGAGATTCCAGATGTTTCAGAATATTTGATTGAGATCCATCCAGGCAGAAAGGGCATCCATAATTTCAGACATCTCATGTGTTTTACTAAAGAAAATGAACATAAAATAGTAAACCAAAGTATTGTGTTTTATGTGTCGATTTCCTTTGTAATCAATAACTGGGAGATGTAATTATACAAATGTGTTTCTTTAGCTACACAGTAATAAATAGAAATTGGGCTTTGATATTGCTAGTCAATTGTGAAAGTGAAAGTGAAGTCACTCAGTCGTGTCCGACTCTTTGCAACCCCATGGATTGTAGCCTAACAGGCTCCTCTGTCCGTGGGATTTTCCAGGCAATAGTACAGAGTGGATTGCCATTTCCTTCTCTAGGGGATCTTCCCAACCCAGGGATCGAACCCGGGTCTCCCACATTGTAGACAGACACTTAACCATCTGAGCCACCAAAATGAACATTATAATCTCTATCATGTATCATTTACTTAAATTTTCTAAACATGTAAGAAGGAAAAGAATGATCGTTGCAACCTTTAAAAAATAGATTTATGAAACAAAAGCCTTTGACTGTGTGGACCACAATAAACTGTGGAAAATTCTGAAAGAGATGGGAATACCAGACCACCTGACCTGCCTCTTGAGAAATCTGTATGCAGGTCAGGAAGCAACAGTCAGAACTGGACATGGAACAACAGACTGGTTCCAAATAGGAAAAGGAGTACATCAAGGCTCCTTGACATAATACTTTGGCTGTATATTGTCACCCTGCTTATTTAACTTATATGCAGAGTACATCATGAGAAACGCTGGACTGGAAGAAACACAAGCTGGAATCAAGATTGCCGGGAGAAATATCAATAACCTCAGATATGCAGATGACACCACCCTTATGGCAGAAAGTGAGGAGGAACTAAAAAGCCTCTTGATGAAAGTGAAAGTGGAGAGTGAAAAAGTTGTCTTAAAGCTCAACATTCAGAAAACGAAGATCATGGCATCTGGTCCCACCACTTCATAGGAAATAGATGGGGAAACAGTGGAAACAGTGTCAGACTTTATTTTGGGGGGCTCCAAAATCACTGCAGATGGTGACTGCAGCCATGAAATCAGAAGACGTTTACTCCTTGGAAGAAAAGTTATGACCAACCTAGACAGTGTATTCAAAAGCAGAGACATTACCGACTAAAGTCCGTCTAGTCAAGGCTATGGTTTTTCCTGTGGTCATGTATGGACGTGAGAGTTGGACTGTGAAGAAGGCTGAGCACTGAAGAATTGATGCTTTTGAACTGTGGTGTTGGAGAAGACTCTTGAGAGTCCCTTGGACTGCAAGGAGATCCAACCAGTCCATTCTGAAGATCAGCCCTGGGATTTCCTTGGAAGGAATGATGCTAAAGCTGAAACTCCAGTACTTTGGCCACCTCATGCGAAGAGTTGACTCATTGGAAAAGACTCTGATGCTGGAAGGGACTGGGAGGAGAAAGGGATGGCAGAGAATGAGATGGCTGGATGGCATCACTGACTTGATGGACGTGAGTCTGAGTGAACTCTGGGAGTTGGTGATGGACAGGGAGGCCTGGCATGCTGCAATTCATGGGGCCGCAAAGAGTCTGACACGACTGAGAGACTGAACTGAACTGAAAGTTCAAATTAGAAATGCAAGTCTGAAAATAGAACATGATAGTGCTGTGCTCAGTCACTCAGTCGTGTCCAACTTTTTGCAACCTCATGAACTGGAGCCTGCCAGGCTCCTCTGTTCATGAGATTTCCCAAGACGACTGGAGTGGGTTGCCATTTCCTTCTACAGGGGATCTTACCGACCTAGAGATCAAACTTGTATCTCCTGCAATACAAGCGGATTCTTTACCACTGAGCCTCCTGCAAAGTCCCCATAACATGATAATGTCATCTTCATTTTTTTCTTCACTTTTTTATTCCAAGACATTAAAAACTCTTGTAATTTTATACTCAGGTTCATTTCTGAATGCCATACATCACCGTCAATGTAGAAGGACTGTGGCTGGCCTCCAGGCATACCTGAGAGATGCCCTGAAATGTAGAGCCATCTCTCTTCTAATATCCATGTGGTACCTTCAGTTTCTGAGCATTACGCTGGGCCCTGTGGAAGATGTGAAGGTAAATAGAACACACTCAGCTCTCAAATATCTTCTGGTCAAATAAATCAAAAGTCATATGCTCAAACTGCTATTTGTGTTTTAAAGTTGACAAAGAAGGAGCTTCAACTAGTGCCTCACATGGTGATAATGCTGTGGAGTCATTTTCTCTAGAGTTTAGCTCTTAGCTTTGCAGGTTGAGAATCAGCTAGAATAGAACTGACTGAGCTCAGATGCATGAAACTTATGAAAACTAATGTATAAATCACATGGTGATATATTAATTTACAGTAAAAGTTGTGACTGCCAAGTGTAATGGAATACTCTGGCAGATTGGTCAACATAGTCTTTCCCCTGTAGAGAAGAGTTCCAGGAACACCAAATTACTTGTTCAATGAGCATGGAATTATATGAAAATGATCTTAACAGATGGTATCATGAAACTTTGATAGCAAACTGTACTCTGCCATGAAGATGTACCTGTCAAGGGAACTTGAACCGTTACTTTGCTCTCACAGGGAAATAATTTATGTTTTCCTTAAAGATATATAGCAGTGTACTAGAAGCACAAAAATGTGATTTTATAATCTATATTTCATCAGTTCTGTAACATTTTTTTAAATTACTATAACATTTCTGAAATCAAGATATGTTTTAAAAATCATAGTTTGTATTGGCATTTTTTCCTTGCTTAGGGATACATAAAATAATGGCACACTTTTCAGTGAGTGATATCTTAGAATAATTACCTGATTTTTTTTTTAGAAATTCCCCTGTCTTCTTTGATAAATCAACTTTCACAAATTTAGTTGTTGTTGCAGTATATTCTAGCTTACTGTCTAAGTTTAAATCTATATCAAAGTTTAGTCTCCTCAATTCACTCTCTGAACAGGCTGTTATAATTGAGCTAAGTTCCCAACAGATATAGAACATTGGAGGACAGTTTATACACAATTGCATTCTATCCTTCTAAAGTAACCCGGAAGAAACCTTCACTGGCCTTGTCATACTTTTTGCTGCAGGACCCTAAAACCCCTGCAAATTTCTTTGAAAATTTCTCATGTAAACTAGGAACAGGTCCTACCATCTACTTCATTACTCCTTGATATGATAAACCATCTTCAGCGGCTACTGGTGAGCCTTCTGCTGGACATGACTGCCTCCCATGTGACACAGCCATTTTTTGCCATAGTCATTAGCTGATAATACACATCTGGAATATACAATGGTACTAAGGCAGTACTAGGGGCCTTAATCTCAGCTTTTATTCTTATGGGCTGCTTTTTAATATTTACCTGTTGTGTGTCACGCCCTTTACTAGTCATTGCTGAGAATGTAGTGAAAAATCCACAGTCACTGTGTGCAGCTGTGGAGTTTCTGTCCTGCACAAAAATTCTTAGCCAAGGTGCATAGAAGCTAAATTCCAGCGTGTTCTCCACTCACCAGTTCTTGTCCCTTAGAACAGGGCTAAATTGCTCTTCAGGAAAGGATGTCATTTTCTTCCCACGAAATGCCTTTTCTTGTGAACCAATTCTTACACATGTGGGCCTGCATCAGCCTATGCCTAATTCTTCTGCACACAGTATTAACTTTTTCAATCTCTTCGCTCAGATAGGATCTTTGTTGAACTGCTCTTTCCTATTTCATACAAAGGGAATTTATAAGCAACTAGGTCTTAGTGCCTTGAGAACCCCATGAACAGTATGAAAAGACAAAAAAGTAGGACACTGAAAGATGAACTCCCCAGGTCAGTAGGTGCTCAATATGCTACTGGAGATCAGTGGAGAAATAACTCCAGAAAGAATCAAGGGATGGAGCCAAAGCAAAAACAACACCCAGTTGTGGATATGACTGGTGATAGAAGCAAGGTCTGATGCTATAAAGAGCAATATTGCATAGGAACCTGGAATGTTAGGTCCATGAATCAAGGCAAAGTGGAAATGGTCAAACAGGAGATAGCAAGAGTGAACGTTGACATTCTAGGAATCAACGAATTAAAATGGACTGGAATGCATGAATTTAACTCAGATGACCATTATATCTACTACTCTGGGCAAGAATCCCTTAGAAGAAATGGAGTATCCATCATAGGCAACAAGAGAATCCGAAATGCAGTACTTGGATGCAATCTCAAAAACAACAGAATACTCTCTGTTTATTTCCAAGGCAAACCATTCAATATCACAAAAATCCAACTCTATGCCCGGACCAGTAATGCTGAAGAAGCTGAAGTTGAACGGTTCTATGAAGACCTACAAGACCTTTTAGAACTAACACCCAAAAAAGATGTCCTTTTCATTATAGGGGACTGGAATGCAAAAGTAGGAAGTCAAGAAACACCTGGAGGAACAGGTCTTGGAGTACAGAATGAAACAGGGCAAAGGCTAATAGAGTTTTGCCAAGAGGATGCACTGGTCATAGTAAACACCGTCTTCCAATAACACGGGAGAAGACTCTACACGTGGACATCTCCAGATGGTCAACACCGAAATCAGATTGATTATATTCTTTGCAGCCAAAGATGGAGAAGCTCTATACAGTCAGCAAAAACAAGACCACAAGCAGACTGTGGCTCAGATCATGAACTCCTTACTGCCAAATTCGGACTCAAATTGAAGAAAGTAGGGAAAAACACTAGACCATTCAGGTATGACCTAAATCAAATCGCTTACAATTATACAGTAGAAGTGAGAAATGGATTTAAGGGACTAGATCTGACAGACAGAGTGCCTAATGAACCATGGACGGNAGCAGACTGTGGCTCAGATCATGAACTCCTTACTGCCAAATTCGGACTCAAATTGAAGAAAGTAGGGAAAAACACTAGACCATTCAGGTATGACCTAAATCAAATCGCTTACAATTATACAGTAGAAGTGAGAAATGGATTTAAGGGACTAGATCTGACAGACAGAGTGCCTAATGAACCATGGACGGAGGTTCGTGACGTTGTACAGGAGACAGGGATCAAGACCATCCCCCAAAAAAATAAATGCGAAAAAGCAAAATGGCTATCTGAGGAGGCCTTACAAATAGCTGTGAAAAGAAGAGAAGTGAAAAGCACGGGAGAAAAGGAAAGATATACTCATTTGAATGCAGAGTACCAAGGAATAGCGTGGAGAGATAAGAAAGCCTTCTTCAGTGATCAATGCAAAAAAAAAAAAAAAAAGAGGAAAACAACACAATGGGAAAGACTAGAGATCTCTTCAAGAAAATTGGAGATGCCAAGAGAACATTTCATGCAAAAATGGGCTCAATAAAGGACAGAAATGGTATGGACTTAACAGAAGCAGAAGATATTAAGAAGAGGTGGCAAGAATACACAGAAGAACTGTACAAAAAAGATCTTCACGACCCAGATAATCAGGATGATGTGATCACTCATGTAGAGCCAGACATCCTGGACTGTGAAGTCAAGTGGGCCTTAGGAAGCATCACTAGGAACAAAGCTAGTAGAGGTGACAGAATTCCAGTTGCTGCTGCTGCTGCTAAGTCACTTCAGTCGTGTCCGACTCTGTGTGACCCCATAGATGGCAGCCCACCAGGCTCCCCCATCCCTGGGACTCTCCAGGCAAGAATACTGGAGCGGGTTGCCATTTCCTTCTCCAATGCATGAAAGAGAAAAGTGAAAGTGAAGTCACTCAGTCTGTCCGACTGTTAGCGACCCCATGGACTGCAGCCCACCAGGCTACTCCATCCATTGGATTTTCCAGGCAAGAGTACTGGGGTGGGGTGCCATTGCCTTCCCCGGAATTCCAGTTGAGCTATTTCAAATCATAAAAGATGGTGCTGTGCAAGTGCTGACACTCAATATGTCAGCAAATTTGTAAAACTCAGCAGTGGCCACAGGACTGGAAAAGAAAGGTCAGTCTTCATTCCAATCCCAAAGAAAGGCAATGCCAAAGAATGCTCAAACTACTGCACAATTGCATTCATCTCACATGCTAGTAAAGTAATGCTTAAAATTCTCCAAGCCAGGCTTCAGCAGAATGAGGGCCGTGAACTTCCAGATGTTCAAGCTGGATTTAGAAAAGGCAGAGGAAC